>JAANIC010003539.1:72938-184860 GCA_017607545.1 Acromyrmex charruanus | reverse complement strand
CCTGATTTGGCCCCCTGCGACTTCTCATTATTCCCAAAATTGAAATTGAAATTGAAAGGACGCTTTTTTGATGACATTCCGACCATCCAATCAGCTTCTACACAGGCACTAGAGGCAATTCCGCAAACTGAGCTAGAACATGCATTTGAATCACTATTGAATCGCTATAACAAGTGTATTGAAGCCAGAGGAGAATAATAAAATATTTTGAATAATAAAACCAAAAAATATACATATTGTTGTTTCAATTATGATTTTCAGGCTCTGTCCGAGAACATATTTGTCACACTGTGTATATATATATATATATATATATATATATATACAGGGTGGCATGAATATACGGCCCCACTCGTCCCGAACAGGTAGAGGTAGTGAACTAAACTGAGTAGAAAAGTCCTCTACCATTTTGAAATGCTCGCAATAATTAACGAGATATTAACGTTTAAAGATAGCCGAATACGCGCGTCCACTCGACTTAGTATTGTCGAAGGTACGGTCCACCGAGCGCATGGCGCGCGGGCCGCGAGGAGCGGGAATGGCCGCGAGGAGCGGGAATGGCGCCGCGCCGTTTGAGCTTAGATGCTCGCGACGATAAGTCCCGTTCCTCGCGGCCCGCACGCTCGGTGGACCGTACTTTCGGCAATAATAGGGAGGACGTGCATATTCGGCTATCTTTAAACGTTAGTATCTCGTTAATTATTGCGGGCATTACAAAATGGTAAAGGTTTTCTATTCAGTTTAGTCCACTCTACCTGCTCGGGACGAGTGGAGCCATATATTCATGCTACCCTATATATATATATATACTTGTCAATTGACTATATTGACGACATTTGCAAATTGTCATGTATTATTGCATACAATAATATACATTGATATCCTGACATATATATCACACTTCTTTTTTAGATAAAATATGCCAATACCTATATATAGAGAATTTTCTATAGATTGATTTAGTTCAGCGACAAGACCAAATATACGTACAAATATATTCTATAAATTGATTATTACGACGACAGTTGCCATAATAGTCAATTTATAGATATATAAATATATTTATAATATATTTCTTATATATATTTAAATATACATTTGAAATATATTTAAAAATATATTTAAAATATATTTAAAATATATTTAAAATATATTTCTTATATATATAAGAATATATAAAAATATATTTGTACGTACATTTAGTTCTGTCGCTGAACTAATCAATCTATAGAAAACTATTTTATCAGTGCGTGTAAACGTAGTCTATGTTTTCAGTATTAATAGAACAACATGAGCCAATCAGCGAATTCCTGACAAGGAAAGCAGTATATCTTTATGCGAGTATCTTTGTTTAGGAATTGGGACACTCCTACTTCTTGATGGTTTGCTCCAGTATGTTAGAGCTCACTGACCTCTGTTAAGGACTACGCAGAATAAAAGTAACAGGGAATAGAATAAGAATTTCAATCTATGAGAAACCACATACTGTAAAATACATAGTTTCTGATAAGCTGAAATTCTTATTCTCTGTTCCCTATTCCATTTATTCTGAGCAATCCCTTATACGCACTAGTAAAACTGTTTTTATGAAACTGTCCAATCATAGTCATTTCATTCTTCCGAGGAATAGCTATAATTGGCTAGTTTCATAAAAACGGTTTGATCAGTGCATGTAAACATAGTCACTAATTCTAGTATACACGATTAAACTAGTGTACACTTTTAAGCCCGCAAACCCAATAGAGTAGGGGAGATCGGGGTGGTCAGTTGAATATAGGGGTAAGTAGAATAATCGAGGCTACATTAAAAACAAAACACGCGAGACATGCATAAACGTGTTTGAGCACGCAGCAGCGACTGCCACTAAGTCTGCTGTAACATCTTGTTGCGAACACATCTATGATAGAAGTTATGCCACAATTTTAACAAATCGTACTCCTAAGTAAATATTTTTATTCTTAAAGTTTTTGTTTTACTATCGTATATGATTGTCTGAGATATTTGATTTCTACTTAGATAGTAAATGTAGTTCTTTAATAAAGTCCAATAGATTTTTTTGTTTATGTGTCTTTGTTATCGTATATTGTTAATGTTTTTAAAAAAATGAACGGATGGAGATAGTAGTCTAACCACAGCAAGGAACTGTAAGACTCATTTAGTGGCGGCTCTTATAATACTTACTCGAAATTTTATTCCTTTAAAGAGATTTTCCTCAGTGGTAAATAAGTTTAATTCCCTTATGTCCAATCTCGAAAACTAGACTTATTCGGCATGTTTTTGCAAGAAATGAACAAATTTTGCAAAAAGAAGTATTGTTTGTCCTGCGAAGCGAATTGTTTTTAAAATATATTTTTATAAAAGTTTTATTAATATGTAGCCAAAGATGTAGCTTAAAATATATTAATCTTTATTTTAATAATCTTAGTCGAATTACCCCGGTCTCGGGGCTAGTTCAATCAGATGGAATGCATCAGAAAAAATGCATTTTTTTCATATTATCAGTTATCAATTTTATTATTATTAAAATATTTTTAGGTAATTAAATGATATGTAGTAAATGGTGTAGAATTCATTTTTTCGATAAGTCTCTTAACTTTGTCTGTAAAAATTCGAAACTGAAAAATGAGTCTATTAGCCCCGGTCTCTCCTATTAAGACTTAAGCCTTAAGAAATTGATCAATCACAGTTGAATATGAAAAAAATAATCGACTATGATTGGTTAATTCCTTAAATCAAGGCTTACTGTTCTATTGTGTTTGCGGGTTTTGTTTCTGCACTAGATTGCACTAGAATTTTCTTTCTCGCTTTTGAAAAAGAAAGTTCTAATGCAGTCTGGTGCAGAAACAGAAAACAGATCACTTGATTGGGTATGTACACCCAGAGTCATCAATTTTATTCCTCAGAAATTTTCACATATTAGGACTAGTATTCATAGTTCTTATTTCAAATATATGTCTATCTCATTTTATCCCGCAAACACAATAGAATAGTAAACCTTAAGATTTAAGTAATTGACCAGTCATAGTCGATTATTTTTCTCATATTCGACTATGATTGATCAATTTCTAAAGGCTTAAGGCTTAGTACTCTATTGAGTTTAGAAAGGTGATCACTTCTCAGTTGATTTGTTTTCTGTTCCTGCATCAGAACTCTCTTTCTCACTTTCGAAAAATATCAAACATATACCTATTTCATTTTAAATTCCAAGAGTATACTCGTATGTTTGTACATACACTAGTTCAACCACAAAAAACTGTATTTATAGTCAGTTCTTATTTCAAGACTGTCTTAAGTAATATCTTGAGATACGAACGCAGCCCTCTGATTGATTCGTGGCATTTTAAGGCTCTACTTAAGACGATCTTGAATATAAGAATCGAATATATGAATACCGGCCTAGGTCAGTTTGTGGCTAAACTAGTGTATGTACATACATATACTCTTGAAACTTAAAATGAAATAGGCATATGTTTGATATTTGTCGAAAGTGAGAAAGAGAATTTTGGTGCAAGAACAGGAAACAAACGAACTGAAAAGTGACCACCTTTTTACATAAATGCTCACAGTCCATGCGTAATAATCCAATCCATGCACATTAATTATGAATGGAGTGTGAGCATAAAGCCGCAAACACATGAAATACATAACATAAACATAAGACCGCTAGACCAATGAACATTTTATGTAACTCAACATGGCAACTTTATGCTAAATGCTCACTAGTCCAACAGCTTTATGTTATAACAGCTTATGCATTTTATTTGGAATAGTTTTAAGGCCGGAACCAGACTATATTGAAGATTGAGATTAAAGATTAGAGATTGAAATTTCACCAATGAGGACAAAGAAGTTTTGGGTCTTTTTGTTCTTATTTGTAAAACTTTAATCTTTCAATCTCATTCTTTAATGCGTAGTCTGATTCCGACCTAAAGCCTATTGCATATAAAATGCATAACAATACATAAGCATAACATAAGACTATTCGATCAATGAGCATTTTATGTAAATCAGTATGGCAACTTTATGCTGAATGCTCATTGGTCCAACAGTTTTATGTTATGCTTATGCCACAGTATAATTACAGTACCGACAGTAGCTGTCGGCACCTTTGATGTCGATTGTCAACCATGAAGGTTTTTGAGTGAATCAATCAAGAGATGTTGTAGTAGTTATACTATCCAGACAGCACACAACGTCCAAATCTGATTTTTATTTAGTCCGATTTTTACTTAGCCCATGGACTTAGTACGAATGTTATAAAAATGTACGTTACGCAAAATATGTTCACATTTGGACATTTAAAAAATATTCATCTCATGCAAAAAGTTTTCTAAATCTGCTCGCGACATGTTGTTTTTGTTGATTTGACAAATGAAAATTTTTTTAAGATCGCATGACGAGTTTCACTTTTGTTAGTATGTACAGACGTCTTCTGAAAGTCCCATGGACGTCCCTAGGACATCTGTGTTGTATTGAAAATTTTCAACGACACAAAAGTCTATACTGTATACTGTTTAGGTACATTATGATACATAACCCGTATCGTATTAATATGGCATACTATTATCGACAGGAAAGAGACTGTGGAGATCTCTAGTCTCTCGAAGATGAGATATACATGATAACTGATATTGTGAAAGTACAGCACACAAGTATGATTTCCTAACCTGAAAATAGTCGTTATAATATTAAGATTAAATATTAGACAGTAACTGACTCTGAATGTTCAGTTGAACTGCACAAGTTTCTATCAAGTCCATATTGAACAGATGTATCATAATTATACATCCATGATTATATGGATATTCGTGGATCATCGAAGTGCAGCGGTTTCCATATGATTTCAGAAGTCAAGGATAGTGAATGGCAGTATGCAACAGAATGAGTAACCGTTTCAAAGTATTATAAAATTAGTTTCTGAATTTAGGAAAACGTTTCTTTTATCATAATTTTATGATGTGTATTTTGGAATAAGATATTAATCAATAATAATACTTATATAAGAATCATTTTGTTTTGATTGTGGTCTTGTTTAATATATTAATTTAGTCCAGTTTTAGTCCATTGCAACATCCTAAAATGGTAACATTGGATGTCTTTAAAACATTTTTTTTAATGTTCATGGATCTAATCTGGATGTTTTTAATATGTCCAAAACGTCCAACATGTACGTCTTAAATATATTTTTGAAACGTTACTGTGCTGTCTGGGTATGACATTGTAGTACAGGGTGGGCCATCTATTGGTACGTTTTTGAATTTCGTCGTTACAAGATCTTTACAAGATCCAGATGACTCAGGATGTATGCTCATTTGATCGCATTTTTAAAAACGTACCAATAGATGGCCCACCCTTTATTTCGCATATAATGCTATCAAATGCTATGACAGCTGCCTTATTCTTGGAGTTACAGCCACGTATGTGCAGAACAAAACTGTACCCCCCTTTTTCTGCTATTGTCGCTACTGTATGTAGTTATACGATGCTTACGATCTGTTATGCATTTCATGTGCAATAGGCTTTAATATAGAAAGTTAGTCACTTCTTAGTGTGAAAATTTCCGAGAGACAGAATCGATGAGTGCATTTAGAAGCATGATGGATCACTGAGCACTCAATGAGCTCTTATACCTGTTTGATCTATGATTTTAAATCTAATGAAATATGCAAAAGTTCATTGGCTTAGCTTATATCGCACACTTAATACGCGTATCAAGTACTATATTCGTACCAAATTCGTACTAAACATTTAGGTCCGTATTCAGAGTTTTTATCGATAAAATCGCACTTTTATCTATGAAATTATATAGTAAATTATATGACGTAATTAGCACGCTAACATGCTATAGTTTACGTCATATATATCCTTGTAGGCGCGTTCTGAATACAAGCCTGAGTACGCACGATGTAAACGCTGTCGGATTATTTTGATACGAGCGTATCAAACAGAAGTATCATATTAAACTGATGCGTACTAAAATGATATAAATGACGATGAAACACAATTTGGAAGGAATTGAGAGCTGCATTCCGTTGCATGCATAACCCGTCATGCTATCTCATGCGCATTAAGCTTGTAACAGAACGCAGTAACCTCAAATTCGTAATATTTAATTGAATGGGAAGAAGGGCATATAGGAAATCAATCTTGGAAATTATAGATCGAATTTAATCCAGATCATAGTCTAGTCCAATCACATAAACGTTATCGAGAATAATAGGAACTTGAGGAAACCGGAAGAGATTTATGTCATGCAAAGAATTAGAATTGCTTCAATAATAATATTTAGGGTAGGGAAGAGAAACTTCATCGTTAAACTCGATTGAAGAGGAAGAATAGGCAAGAAAAGGGGGACGAAGAGGTTCAGACGTTGAGGATTGGGATATAGGGGGAGTTGAATTTGGGGATGTTTCTTCAGTTAGATCGATGGAAGTGAATTAGGTTTTTCTGGTGGAAAGACATGTGATGAGGGCATAGAGGAGGAACTCGTTCGGGTTTGTAGAATGAGGGGGGGCAAGTGAAAAAGGAGGACTAATAGTATCATAAAAAGGAGAGGAGGGAGAATTTGGAAAATTCGTTTAATTCTCATATAATCGGTTAGACTGGGCTTGAGCTAGCGCTCTCTCTCTCTCTCTCTCTCTCTCTCTCTCTCTCTCTCTCTGTTTCCGTTCTCGTCAGTTGCGACGATTCCGTAGTGTTTCGCGGAAGCTCTTGACTTTCTCTATAGGGGACAAGGGTCTAAAATTTACAATACCATTTCGTGAATAAAGTAATGATTAAACAAAAAAGGAGAGGAGAAGGATAACGATGCAATGTTAATAATTTACACGAGTCATACTAAAAACACAGATCTATTCGCCGATGTCGATTGGAAAACCCAAGGTAGCAAGAATGCTACGGATAAAGCCAATCTCGATGGAGGTGGGATAAGTAATCCGAAATGGATAATTATATGGAAGTGGAGAAATGCATGATGCAAATGATGTTAAATTTGGGGATTATTGTTCGCAAAAAAGAAAAAAAAGAAAAGTAAAAACAAATTAGCAAGGAGCTTGGACTTACTGCTTGATAAGAGTGAGCTATAAAGATAAGCCTATTGTCTTGGTAGACCTTGTGTCGAGTTGGTCCTCAATAGGAGAAAACGGGCGTTTGCTGGACATCTCGTGCAGATGTACAAAACCTGGAGCGACCGACTTGAAATGGTATCACTACTAGATTTCGATCAAATGAGATTTCACGACTAAGATAATATTTCTTTCGAAATATAATGTGGAACAATGATATAATAGGAAAAACCACAACCCAGACTTTTGCATAACGCATAACGCGTAAGGCATAAGAAAATCAACCAATCGGAATCATTTATTTCATGGAGAGGAATGAAATGATATATTCATTTGTTATTAACAAAAATGTGAATACTATGACTAATGCGCACTACACGATGGGATAATAAGGAATCAAACACGATAGAAATCATTAGATCATCATTAAATAATACGGTTCTATGATAGTTCGTTAATAAAATGGGTGAAAACTTAATAGGTTTCCTAATTTGGCGTATCGGGATTTTTTATTCGTCCTTGATAAAAAATTTTTCATGCACAAAAATACAACGTAGGATAAAGGATTTCCGTACGAGATAACGCTTATTAATACTTTAGCATAGCACCTTTAAAAGGTACAAGTTATAAGAGGTACAAGAATTACGCTGTCGTCATACTCGATTGACGACTAACTCATATCTAATCTCTTGCTGCTGTCGCAATAACCGTGCAATAATCATGCTATCGCCCGGCAACTATTGGGCTTAGTGGCGCATAATGCCCTGTACACCGATCGAAGCTATAACTAACGGGTAGTATAATTCCTACATAAATATATATAAACATGTATAAATATTCTAAAATATATACAATTATACATAAATATACATAATGTCCACATATACGAGGGGTGTTCAAAAAGTAAGTTTCCCTGCTCCGGGAAAAAAGCAAAACACAATTTTTAGGTTAAAGTAACATATGTATTTATTGTTTGACTTATAAACTATTTTTCTACATAGTCCCCTTGGACTTGAATACATTTTTTATATCTGTTCTGAAGCTTTGACAAACCTAGTTTAT
The DNA here is from genome assembly GCA_017607545.1 of Acromyrmex charruanus. Taxonomy (NCBI): domain Eukaryota; kingdom Metazoa; phylum Arthropoda; class Insecta; order Hymenoptera; family Formicidae; genus Acromyrmex; species Acromyrmex charruanus. The sequence continues at coordinate 176,734 of JAANIC010003539.1, read as the reverse complement.
AAAAATCCGTGCCCTATTTTTTAAAGAATAATTTAACAAAGTCTTTCACTTCATCATTTGAATTGAAGTGATGGCCACCCAAATTTTCCTTTAACTTAGGACGCTTTCGTTTAATGGCACTTTTAAATTTATTTAGCACTTCACAGTAACGATCTGCATTTATCGTGGTACCGGATTCAAGAAAATCAATTCAAAAAACAGGGCACGGATTTTTATAAACTAGGTTTGTCAAAGCTTCAGAACAGATATAAAAAATGTATTCAAGTCCAAGGGGACTATGTAGAAAAATAGTTTATAAGTCAAACAATAAATACATATGTTACTTTAACCTAAAAATTGTGTTTTGCTTTTTTCCCGGAGCAGGGAAACTTACTTTTTGAACACCCCTCGTACATGTCCATATATTCTTCTTTCTCTTAAATTACTTCTCTCTAAAATTACTTTTTAATATAATATTATAAAAATGACAATAATAATAAGAAAACATAAAAAATAATTACAAGAATCACTTTTGTATTGTTGTTTAAAAAAATTTTTTTGTTTAAAAAAAGTCAAGTTTGGAGAAATGTAAAATTTGCTCATAGATATTATGTGCAATTTTATACATATACATATATATATATAATTATATATGAGCAATTCTTTTACATTTCTCTAAACATGATCTTTTCTAAAACAAATAATGCGAAAATAATCATTCTATAATAATTTAGAAATAAAGTTAATGTACAACATAAATATGGTAGAGAGCACTAAGGATCGGTCAAAATTAGATGTTTTGAATAATATAATTTATTACCTGCCTACGTTATCTATCTATTCGTCTATGTTATTTATTCACTTTCCCACACTTTTCACATCTCTTCTACATGTGCACAACAAATACGAAAAAGTTGCATTAAAAATGTTGTCATGTTCGAAACGTGCAATAGCACTTCGCGTTAATTATCGCCAAAGTTGTCACTAAAAAGTATGCAAGAGAACGAAAAAGGAAGTGACAATCTCGTAAATTTCACATAGTATTTGTATAGATCGAATGAGAGCACAATGAGTTAACAAAGATTAATCGCTATTTAAAATATTTATATTCTATTTGGAAAAGAACGGAGAATATGTAACAAAGTGTCATGGTCAGACAAATATTACACTTATTAGAAAAGTATCATAATTTTCTTAATTATTTTTAAATATTGTTCGCGATTGAGCGACATGCGATGTGTCGATATCGATTTATCGGAGCGTAAGGCGCGATTCAATAGCTGCAGCGACTCGCGCTCGATATTGCGTCCACTAGACAGAGCGCAGCGCAAGTTTCAATAATGAAGGAATCAATCACAATTAGGAATCGCAAAACTTGAACGACGACAACGTTCCTCCATTGCTAGATTGTTCTATTTGATACTACTTCCGAAAAAGATCTTGTTTTTTCTCGAACAGTCTAGCAACATAGTATAAAAAGAGGACAACGTGAGTCTCTCTCGGTCTTTTTTAGTTATTGGTTCTGTGTAACAGAAAAGAAGGTATTAGTGCTTCCTCCGTAACGTAGTTCTGTCGCTTCGCTATAATTGCAATTTTGTTGAACAAGTATCAAATAAATATCCATAATAACGCATTGAGCTTCTATCAACTCCATCTCCTCACGAGACATTTTCTGGTCTTTTGAGCTGGATCTATGATGAATGAAAAGTGCTATGTGATTCCCATACCAGTTCGTCCGGCATCACTCTGGTTCGCAAGGTTGAAAATTTGTAATGGAGGCTTTGTAATGGAGCTTAATCGCAGCTCAACGCAAGATCAGGGTGCGCATAGCATGTTCTCACAAAAATGTGAAGAAAGCAGGAAAACAACTAAATTGACGAAGATACTCGTCACCATTGTCCTCTAATCGATAGCAAAAATTCGAACAAATGCACGTCTTCGTGATACTTACGGCGATGACTTAATAGATATGACTTTAATAGATATGAATACTATCTGAATGACTTCTTGAGCGAGATAGAAAACGTGTATCTTTATCAACGTAACATTCTTGCCGAAATTGAAACAGCGTTGGAAAAAACAACTTCCAAGAGTGAAGAGGGCAAGTCATCATGCGGATCGTCCCTGACTCCAGGGACCATGTTACCACGAATCCAAATATCTCAGTTCTCCGGGCGGTACGATACGAGAATTGGCCTACATATCGTAATCTGTTGCCTTTTTATCACTGATCATTCAGGTTGCATCACTTTTTGATGTTACTAGGATGCATTATTTAAAAACTAATTTGAAAGATGAACTAAAACTTATTGTCAAAGAGCTTCCAGCGATGAATGAAAATTTCACCCTAATATGAGAGTTGCTCAAGCGGAACTATAAGAACACGTGACTCTTGATTCGTTCTTTTTACACAATCTACCTGTCGCAGTCCAAATTTAAAAGTCAGCCATGGAGCTGCAGAAGCTGTTTTTCTGTGTAAAAAATACCGCTGGATCGCTCAAAACCATCGGCCGTTCCATCTACAGCAGCGAAGATATGTTCATCTCCTAGACTACAGAACTTTTCGAGCATTCACAGCAAATGGGAGAAGCACCTTGGCGGAACGAAGTGACCGAGCCACCTTCCTTTGATTAGCTGCAACAATTTCTGGAACAGCGGATTTACACTTTAGAGATACTTCAACCGAGTAAGCCTGAGAATCAACAAATGAGATATCGACTGGGAAGTCGGTTTCAAAGCGTACTGTGACAATGAAGAAGCAGGGGCACCAGAAAACTTGCTGCGCATTTTGTAAGGAAGATTACTATGTGCTGTATTGCAAAGAGTTCAACAAGAAGAACTGACTAAGAAGGAGTTCTGTTAGCGCTTGTCATAGTGTGTGTGTATGGCCTGTTATCAGCCCGTTGTCTGTGCTGCGTGATCGCGGCGTGTTGACGACGTGTCGTGTCGCTGATGGGGCCCACCGAAGGGGAGGGCATGCGCGCGACTATGCTGCCTGCGTGATCGCCGCGCTTCTAGCAGTCTTTCTTCAAGAAGTTTCCGTGTGAGATCTCCTCGCGAATAACACGTGCACGACCGGTGCACAAGAGTTTTATTACTTAATTTATATTCATCCATAGAAGACGCGAGTGTATTTCAAGAAATAATAAAAAGAGGTCTTATATCAAGGCAAGGAAAAATATCATTCATTTCATCTCTTATCACACACTGCCAATACCGACATGGACAAGCCACAAGGCAGGAGACACAGATCTCGGACAAAGAGAAAATAGCGCTCCACATAGCGCAACGGGGTCATCACGGGGTCCTCTCACTAACATTGGTCCTTCGAGCCGGATACACAGGTATCGCATACACATGCAGATTATATTCTTTTTCTAAGGCCACGTGCAAACATATAAGTCGCACACGACAAGTACTTACAAGTCTTATCTTAGGCATATACATTGCAACAAGGCATATATATTACAAAGTAAGAAAGTTTTATTTTATATTCACAAGAACGCATTAGGCGCATCATAGTCAATAGACGTCGGTATAACGAGGTCTTTGCTTTCGCTCACAAGAGCCGCCATATTGTCGTTCGGTACTTTCGCTCACAAGAGCCGCCATATTGTCGTTCGTTACTTTCGCTCACAAGAACCGCCATATAGTCGGTCGTCACTTTCGCTCACAAGAGCCACCATATTGCAGGCTATCACTCTCTCTCAAAGGAGCAGCCATTTTTGTGTCATATTTAATGTTTCATAATGGAAACACTTCCATTAGCAGATGCAAAGCTTAAAAGAGCTCACACAAAGCGATAACACAGTTAAAGACGCATATCGAAAATTTCGATGTCAACTGCGGATCTCAGCAAATTCTCATTGAGCGTAAGCAAAGACTGTCGGAGTTGTGCAGTCAATTCGAAGCAGTTCAGTTCCGTATAGAAATTCTTGAAAACGCAGATCCCTCGATCACCGACAAACGGGTTCTCTATGAACAACACGCGCAACAGAGCGACAGATTTGAAGACTCCTATTTCCAGTTAATGGCCAATTATACTACTCTTATTGAGAGTATGGAAACAAATGCTTCTCCGTCAACGGCCTCTAATGGACAGGCGGAGAGATCGAGGGAAACGCGTGTTGCCTAAAATCGATTTACCAATTTTCATAGGAGCATATGACGATTGGTATTCCTACAGGGATACTTTTGAGCAATTAATCCATTTAAATGAGGATTTAGCGGACATCGAAAGGTTTCATTACCTGAGGTCTTCCTTAAAGGACGCTGCCTCTGACATAATTAAATCCATAGAGACCACTGCAGCCAATTATCATGAAGCATGGGCGGCGGTCAAGGAACGCTTCGACAATCCGAGATGGATTGTACAAAAGCATGTTAGCGCTTTGTTCGAAGTACCAGCTGTGCGCAAGGAAAATCACAGCATGACTCGTGAGCTATTAGACACTGTTCTTAAGCATTTGCGCGCGCTCAAGGCCCTCGGAAGGCCTACCGATTATTGGGATGATTTAATTATTCATCTCATTTCTAAATTGGATGTAGTCACTAGCAAGGCGTGGGAATTAAGCATCAAGGGCAAGGAGCTGCCAGATTTAAAGAGCTTATTAGAATTCTTAAATCTCCGATGCCAAGCATTAGAATCAGTACAGATTTCATAATAACATAACAAGTAATATTACATCAAGGCATAAGAACAATTCAAAATCTATGTTGCAAATGTCACTACATCCAATCTTTCTTGTGCTGTTTGCAAGGAAAATCATTCCACATATCATTGTAAAGAATTTCTCAATTTAGCGTTTGAAGATAGAATTAAGGCCGCGAAAAAGGCGCATTTATGTCTCAATTGTTTAAGATCGAACACGCATCAAGCGAAAGCATGTAATTCAGGTATGTGTCGAAAATATAGCAAAAGGCATAACACATTGTTACACTTAAGTACTCCGAATAGTTCAAATACTTCGCAATCAAACACGCAGGCAGCAGGTCAAGCAACCGATCCTCCACTCCCCGTCGCCACGCAATGTACATCAGTTCATCGTTCGTTGAATATTTTACTGTCTACCGCAATTGTCCATGTATACGATGCCAATAATCAAATTCATTCGTGTCGAGCATTACTTGACAACGGTTCTCAAATGAATTTCATAACAAAGGAGCTAGCAAATCGCTTGAAGCTCAGAGAGCGACTTCTTGATGTATCAGTGGCGGGAGTTATGGATGAAATAATCCATGCGAATAAAGTAGTCAATCTTTGCGTTAAGTCACGTTTTAATAAGTTTTCCGAAAAAATAGANCATTTCATACCCATGCAAAGTGTGTCGATTCCAAAACACATAAAGCTCGCTGATCCTAATTTTAACGTACCGGCAAACATTGATATGTTAATCGGGGCCGAGTCCTTCTGGAGGCTCATTTGTGCGGGTCAGATCAAACAAGCAAAAAATCAGCCGATTTTGCAAAAGACACACTTTGGATGGATCATTTCCGGCGTCACACCAAGTGGCATAACCGGATCGGCTTCTTCTGTTAATTTTCATTTAACCTCACTCGATGACTTGAGGCTTACATTAAATCGGTTCTGGGAGGTGGAACATGAGACCACTCCTAAACCATTTTCTCTCGAGGAAAAGGCCTGTGAAGAGGCAAGGCGAAATTTAGAAGGTCGTTTTATCGTTAAGTTGCCAACAAGGCAAGACAAGCTGGATAAATTGGGAGAATCCAAGGACATCACTCTAAAGCGTTTCAAATCGTTGGAGAAGCGGCTCTTCGCTCAACCCCGTATGTACGATGAAGGTTCATGGATAAATACAGGCTCTTGAATCACATGAAGGAGGTGACCAGTAGCGCGATGCTAAGCCAAGACTCTCCAGACTTTCTATCTTCCACATCATGCGGTACAAAATGAAACGAGTTCCACTACCAAGTTCCGGGTGGTATTTGATGGCTCATGCCAGACCACGACCGGACTATCTTTAAATGACGCATTGAGAGTGGGGCCCACACTACAAGAGGATCTCTTTTCCATTTTGGCCAGATTCCGAACATTCAAAATCGCTCTCACAGCCGATATAGCCAAGATGTATCGGCAGGTTCTGGTCGATTCAACTCAGGCACCATTGCAGCGTATTTTCTGGCGAGAGTCACCAGATGAGCCCATCAAGACTTTCGAATTACTCACTATCACTTATGGTACATCATCTGTATCATTCTTGGCTATTAGAGCCCTGAGAAAGTTGGCGGAGGACAGTGCGGAGTGCTATCCGAGGGCGTCACAAATAGCATTGAGAGATTTCTATGTGGATGATCTCGTCACCGGGGCCGACTCAATAGATGAAGCTCTCGCCATCAAGAAGGAGATCACGGCATTGTTGCAGGACGGAAAATTCGAGCTCAGAAAATGGGCATCCAATGCTCTTGCCCTCCAGGATCAAAACTTCAGCGAGCCAAGAGAATTCACCTGAGCGTCAGACAAGAACTCCGAGAAGAAGGCGTTAGGCATTGCATGGGATTGCCAAGATGACGTATTCAAGTATTCGTCCATCAATAATCTGCCTCCTCTGGAGAGACGTCTACCAAACGTAGCATTTTATCACGCATATCGCTTATTTTTGACCCACTGGGGCTGCTAGGTCCAGTCATATTACTCGCCAAGTCCATTATGCAGGACCTCTGGCGATTCAAGCTTGATTGGGATGAGTCAACGAATGATTTCTTAAATTAAAATGAATATTTCGGTACATCGTATGACTTTCGGCCTCTCTACTGTCCGCAATTTTCAATTAATTTCGAAGCAATATGCAGCTAAAGGTAGGTATTTTCATACTCTACAAGTTTCATATTAGTCATTTTTCCCCCCCTTCAAACTGCACAAACTCGAAAAATATTGATTTTAGGTGGGTGATCATCTATAGCAAAATTATAGAGCTTGCAAAAAGCTACAAAACGCGCAGTTACTCGTTTAATTTGGTCCAAAATTCGCAGAGTTATAGCGAAAAAACCATTTTTTTCCTTCCCCCCTCCCCCCTTAAAAAAGCTCAAGGTCTCATGATACGACAACTCGAAAATAAGCTTTTCTAGACACCCTCTACACAAAGAAAAAAAAATTTTGCGTTATGCTTTACTTTCCGAGATAACCTTTTTTTTATGTCTAATTTTACTGTATTAAATGGAGACGCTTCGAAGTGGAGTTACAGGAGCTGCTTGGCATACGCATTCCTCGTCTTGTCACCACCACAGAAGAATATACCAGTTTGGAGCGGCATGGATTCTCAGACGCTAGCGAAATTGCATACGGAGCATGCATTTATTTACGCTCCACTTCAATCAACAGTGCTTATCGCACAAATCTACTTTGCTCCAAGTCCAGGGTGGCACCGTTGAAGAGTCTGTCGCTTCCGCGCCTCGAGTTATGTGGTGCATTACTGCTGGCTCGTCTCATCAACAAGATCTCAAAATGTCTCACCTGTCCAATAGCATCCATTTATCTATGGACAGACTCTACAATTGTATTATCATGGTTGCAATCGTGCAGTCAAGCCTGGTCAACCTTTGTGGCAAATCGCATTGGTGAGATACAGGAACTAACCTCGATTCAACAATGGAATCACGTTCCGAGTCAGGACAATCCCGCGGACCCGCTGTCCCGGGTCGTCATGCCAGGTTCCCTGGCGCAATTGGAGATCTGGTGGTCGGGGCCTGCCTGGCTGGGACGTGAGAGAAAGTTGGCCTCAAGGGTCTCTACCTATGGACGTGGCTAACGTTCCAGAGCGAAAACTTAAGGCTATCATCACAGTGANGTTCCGAGTCAGGACAATCCCGCGGACCCGCTGTCCCGGGTCGTCATGCCAGGTTCCCTGGCGCAATTGGAGATCTGGTGGTCGGGGCCTGCCTGGCTGGGACGTGAGAGAAAGTTGGCCTCAAGGGTCTCTACCTATGGACGTGGCTAACGTTCCAGAGCGAAAACTTAAGGCTATCATCACAGTGAGCGCTGGTGCGCAAGAACCTGACATATTCCTTCGGTATTCTAGCTTTAACAAGCTCATTAGAGTCTTCGCGTACATGACTCGTTTTATAAAGAGCTCCAAGAGTTCCAGGGATTCATCCGACCGTTCTCAGGAGAGCTCATCCTTGCAGAATAAGGATATTCCGCCTATATCTTTCAAGGAGCAGCAACAGGCAATTTGTCGTCTAATCAAAATGATATAAACGAGACACTTTCCAAGTGAAGTGAAGGTGCTTGGCAACCACAAGGCTGTTCCTACGAACAATGCTATCTTAAAATTAAATCCATTTCTTGACGATTCCGGCATCCTATGTATCGGCGGTCGCTTGAGAAAATCCTCCCTTTCTTATGCCTCCAAGCATCCCATGCTGTTGCCTGGAAATCATCCATTTTCCTGGTTAATTTTGATACACGAGCATGAAAGGCACTTTCATGCCGGACCACAAGCTACTCTGGCCGCGGTGCGTGAGCGTTACTGGCTCACTTCGGCGCGTAACGTCATTCGACAGATCCTCAGAAGATGTATCGTTCTGTTTCAAGAGTTCACCAAAACTCGCTTCTGCTATCATGGGAAACTTGCCGGAACCGCGGGTTAAAATGCCTTCGAAGGCATATTTGATCAATGTGGAGTGGATTATGCCGGCCCTCTCTATTACAAAGAAGGTGCTAGGAGATCCACTAAGCTAATAAAATGTTATATTGCAATTTTTATTTGTTTGGCCACCAAGACGATCCATATCGAGTTGGCGTCTAACTTGTCGTCAGAAGCATTTTTAAACGTCTTCAGGCGGTTCGTGGCAAGAAGAGGTCTCCCTTCAGACATCTTTTCTGACAATAGATTAAACTTCGTCGGCGCCGAACGCGAATTGAGTGAGTTAAGGGATCTGCTGTGCAATGAGTCAATTCAGCAACATATCCTGGATCAAACCCGAATTACAGGAGTGAAATGGCACTTTATTCCACCACGGTCTCCCCACCATGGGGGTTTATGGGAAGCCGCCGTGAAGGCGACCAAACGACATTTGGTTCGTATTACAAAGAACTCCAGTTTGAAACGCGAGGAGCTGGAAACATTGCTCATCCAGATTGAAGCGATATTGAATTCGCGTCCTCTCACACCTCTTTCCGACGACCCTAATGATTTCATATCTCTAACTCCCTTTTTAATGGGTACACCTCTCACAGCGTATCCAGAACCATCCCTAGACGAGATACCTGTAAACCGTCTCTCCCGATGGCAGCACATACAACTATTACGACAACATTTTTGGAAACGATGGAGCCGCGAGTATCTTCACCAATGCCAGGAACGTAATAAGTGGCAGATAAACGAACCATCCGTACATATCGGCCAAATGGTTATCATCAAAGAAGACAACACTCCTCCACTATCATGGCCTCTGGGAAGAATTCAAGACATACATCCAGGCAAGGATACCGTACCGCGCGTTGTAACGATGCGTACTGCTAGGGGCAGTTACAAGCGACCGATTACTCTGTCTGCTTCTAATTGAAGGCTAAGATTTAGGTATGACATTGGAAGTTTGACGTTTTGTGTATCTCTTGGTGTTCATATCTTTGCGTTATTATCTTCATCGTTAACAACATGATGTTATTTTGTTGATTCAACATACTCAGTTTGTATTTATTGAAAGGCGATTCTTTCAAGAGCGGCGGTATGTTAGCGCTTGTCATAGTGTGTGTGTGTGTGTGTGTGGGGCCTGTTACCAGCCTGTTGTCTGTGCTGCGTGATCGCGGCGTGTTGACGACGTGTCGTGTCGCTGATGGGGCCCACCGAAGGGGAGGGCATGCGCGCGACTATGCTGCCTGCGTGATCGCCGCGCTTCTAGCAGTCTTTCTTCAAGAAGTTTCCGTGTGCGACCTCCTCGCGAATAACACGTGCACGACCGGTGCACGAGAGTTTTATTACTTAATTTATATTCATCCATAGAAGACGCGAGTGTATTTCAAGAAATAATAAAAAGAGGTCTTATATCAAGGCAAGGAAAAATATTCATTTCATCTCTTATCACACACTGCCAATACCGACACGGACAAGCCACAAGGCAGGAGACACAGATCTCGGACAAAGAGAAAATAGCGCTCCACATAGCGCAACGGGGACATCAAGGTCCTCTCACTAACAAGTTCGTTGACACTAAAACAAGTTATGCATCAATTGTATGCATCAATGGTTTGGAAAGCATCAACTGTCTGAGTATCAATCTCGCAAGTCGTATACCGCCTGTGATATGTTTCGTCTCGCTGCGATCTGAGGGCGATTCTGTATCTTCAAAACAAGATAAAAATTACAAAAGTGAGCAAATTTACTAGGTGTTGAGCAATGAAATTATCATTATTTTAGTAAATTCGCTTATTTTTATAATTTCCATCAATTTAAGATGCAGAATCGATCTGAGTGTTGTGATATAAATGTTTTATTTTTGAACGTAAGACTGAAATTCATAATATTTAACATAAACGGTCTTGTTTCCAATCTTATTGTTTAAATAAGATATCTATTCCATTTGTAGAATACTAGGAAAAGACTTTAATTTCGCTTATTCAGCTGGCATCACAAACATGATGCTAAAAGTGCAAATGCAGGGCTTCGGGAATGACGAGAATTCTTATCTGTATATTCAGTATGTTTTGTTCCCGCCACGTTTTGTGCCGAATGCGGTATTAGAATGCGATAGCGGTACTGAAGATGACACGGAAGAAGGTATATACAGGAGTATATATACTTGGCGAAAACGTCCGACTTGATAAAAAGAAGCGAGAGTGAACCTACCACTTTTGGCCGTTCGCTGGGAGGGTGGAATACCTTCTCTGTTGGCAAGAAAACAGAGTAACGACCGTAATTAGTAAATATTTACACACATGATATTAGACTTTTCTATCGTAACTAATATCGTGATGATTAATAATCCGGTCACAACATGGTTAAATTAGAGTTAGGTTATTATATATTCATTTGCATCACATGGTCAATCGCAACGTGGTCATTTGCATCTCGTGGTCATTTAGAACTCGTGGTCAATCGCAATGTGATCATTTGCAACTCGTGGTCAACCGTAACATGGTCATTTGCATCGCATAATCAAATACAATGTGGATATTTGCAACAATTGCAACTTTGCCATTTGCAACGTGATCAATTACAACGTGGTCAATCGCAACATGGTCAATTGGTCAAAACGTGATCAACTGGAACTTTCCCGTTATCAACCTCAATTGTTCATTTTACTGGAATTTAATGAACAATCTCAATAACAAGATGTGTTCGACCATATTAACTCTCGTATATTTTATCCTTCAATAAGAATATAAAGATATATTAGAATGCATTGTATAAAGATAATATCATTTGGATTATATTTTTTATTTAATTTGGGATTTAACTTGGCGCCTGTCGTTGATATCTTTGATATAGATGGTACACATCATTAGAGTTAAATAAATAATAAATAAAGATGCAAACACAATTTTATGATGTTACAAAAATATGTATCACTTAATTTTCATCATATATATTATAGATTAATGATGATAATTTACTTGGAATCTAGATCTCATTTTTTAATTTTGTACAACAGATTTTTCAAGGTTCACATATGATTTGGATTGAGTGAGGTAATAATTTTTAAAGATTATAATTTAGCGCCCATTATTGATATTAAATCTTTTATATACCTGATACGTATCACTCAAATTAAGATTAATTGTTATGGGATATTAACTTGATGGCAGTTATACAAAAATATGTATTTATGTTTTATGTTTTTTAATTAAAGATACATTTAAGTTGTAATTCGTAATTTGGTATACATGTTTTTTATTTGACTTATATCTGTAGTTGATTGGCAGTTGACACCCCTTCCTTAATACATTACATTTAAAAAATTATTTTTTTTTAATATAATGTATTTTGTAGTTTGTTAATTCATATTGTTTGAATTAAAAATACAACTTCGTAATATTACAAATCATTTAAATTTTAATTTTAATTTGGTACATCAGTTTTTTGTTTGATGTATATGTACAATTTACTCTTTTTTACCTTTTTTTAAAAAAATAGTTTTTTAATCGCGTATTAAAGCATACAGTGCAAGCTTAATTCACAACTGCAACTTTTTAACTAAAATTGTAACTCATAATGTTGTGGAAATAAATTTATAGTTTATTAAATAATTATTTGATTAATGATTGTAATTAATAATTAATATCTTACTAATTATGAATTATAATTTTTATGTATGATACCTGTTCGGGATAATATTATTCCGCGGATGTAGGGAAGACTGGGGCTAATAGACTCATTTTTCAGTTTCGAATTTTTACAGACGAAATTAAGAAACTTATCGAAAAAAATGAATTCTACACCAGTTACTACATACATATGACTACCTAATAATATTTTAATAATAAAAGGAAACTAATAACTAATATAAAAAAAATGCATTTTTCTAATGTATTCCATCTGATTCAACTAGCCCTGGGACCGGGGTAATTCGACTAAGATTATTAAAATAAAGATTAATGTATTTTAAGCTATATCTTTGGCTACATATTAATAAAACTTTTATAAAAGTTTGTTTTAAACACAAACATTCGCTTCGCAGGACCAAATAATACTTCTTTCTGCAAAATTTGTTCATTTCGTGCAAAAACACGTCGAACAAGCCTAGTTTTCGAGATTGGACATGAGGGAACTAAACTTATAACATTTACCACTGAGGAAAATCTCTTTAAAGGAATAAAATTTTGAGTAAATACTATGAGTCGTTACTAAATAAGTCATACAGTTCCATGCTGTGGTTAGTCTACTATCCCCATCCGTAACAATATACGATAACAAAGACACATAAACAAAAAAAATCTGTTGGACTTCATTAAGTAAGAATTACATTTACTATCTAAGTAAAAATCAAATATTTCAGACAATCATATACGATTGTAAAATAAAAACTTTAAGAATAAAAATATTTACTTAAGTATACGATTTCTTAAAATTGTGGTATAACTTCTATCATAGATGTGTTCGCAACAAGATGTTACAGCAGACTTAGCGACACTCTAGCGCTGCTGCGTGCTCAGACACGTTTACGCATGTCTCGCGCGTTTTGTTTTCAATGTAGCCTAGATTGTTCTACTTATCCCTATATTCAACTGACCCCGATCTCCCCTACTCCGAAATTTATCGAGTGCGCGCAGCCTTTCCGCGCACATTCACGCGAGTGTGATCGATGCGTGATCAGTATGCGACAAGAATCTAATCACTTTTTCTTGTTCGAACCACGCGAGTAACATCATATTTTTTTCTGAATTTTGCTTGTGAGGTGATCGATGCACTATGCGTTCGCGGTCGCGATTGTGATGTTGCTTCGCTGCAACATTATCCGTCGTCAAGGCGAGCAAGATTTCCTTTCGCGAGATGGACTGTCGTCTGCCAATTAGCAAGATTTCTGCGAGCCTTACGCAGCATTCGCGTCACAATTCAAGATTTGCATTCTGAGTTCGACGACAGGCGTCAGTGTCAGTGTCACGTGGTAAGAAATGTTCGAGATTCGTACGATTAATTCTTTCTTCTTAAAGTATAATTTCTTAATAAAATAAATCTGGTCGTTAATGATAACTTAATCGTTTCGTCGACATTCTTTAACTCCCTATGAGATCCGTTCGGACTCCAGTTGGAGCCAATTAAGCATTCGTTGAGTACGTACGGTTAATTTAGATCCGACATTGAATAATATCATATGTAATTAATAGTCATTAATTAAAGAAAGTTAGCTGAGAACATACAATAGCTTTTTTAAAATAAACTGTTCCACTTGGAGTCGCTGCAGCTGGCTATCCATTAGAATTACAAAAATATATTTTAAACACAAGTTATGGGAAACATTTTCCTCTACAAGATTAGTTATGTCTATTTTTATCACAGGACTCATTGATACTGCGAAAGAATATTTGAACGTTAATTTTCCGAGATGGCGGCATGAAAGCTGGCCCGCCATATTGGAAAACTTGAAGTTTTCAACAGAACACCAAACTATAAGACATATCCAAAAATTATTACTGTCGGGCTTCTTGCGAACATCCTTTTTACTTTTATATTGTCCAGTGAAAGAAACATTTATTTTCATTCCAGGTCAATGGCAAGGATGTCGCGAACAAGGAGCAGACCGAGAATCTGTTCGCCGAAACGAAAAATGCAGTGACTATTCTCGTCAGTCGATGTGTATATCAAGTTTGTTTTCATCCTTATTATTACAATGTTTAAATTTAACACAAAATTTAATAAACATAAAAATATTGAATATGAAATAGAAAATACAAAGAAAATATTACGAGATTTAAAAGCATTTCAAAACATTATGTTTCCTTTTTGAGCAAAATATTTAACTTTTGTGTAATATAGATTGATTATGATACTTCCAAAAAATAATTATATTTTTTTTACATAAATAAAAGGAACAAAAAATATGGCTTTTATACATTATTAATTTACTTTTCTTATTTTAGGACGATGAATACGATGATAGACACATCTATCATCAGGTGAGTCAAATTACATAAAGCAACAAAAAAGCAACCGATGTTTGCGCTTGGTTTAGACATCTATTTATCATGAATCATGATTTTACTTCAGGGTTCGCCATCGCTTTCGCTCCAAAACCTGCCAGCATATCAGAATAGTATGATCGAACAACTGATCCAGCAACAGCAACAACAAACGGAGGAACGTATTAAAAACAGCGAGGTAGACAACTGCATCTTGAAAGTGCCTCCACCCATACCATCTCATACTCAGCAACAACAGCAACAACCACAGCAGCAGCAACTGCCGCTATCGCAACAACAGCAATCTGTTAATAACTTTTCTACAAATTTATCATCCACGTACTCATCGCAGAGCTCACACAAATCCGCCGGCAAGAACACGACCTTGCCAGAGCATCGTACAGAAGAATGCAATAAGCAATGGATGCAGGAATCGCTGAAGGATTGTTTAAAGAGACTCGAGGATATATCCCTGTGTGATCAGCAATCGAGTCCACTAGAGGCAACACCGTTATCAGTAAAGCTCATTGGGGCGTACTCGAGTCACGTGTGGAGTGATTCCGAGCACATCTATGAAACAATTCCAGAATCAGATAGCGAGCCAATCTATTCATCGCCATACGAGCACCGTCAACAACATTGGACGCAGCAAACAAATCATGCCATGACAACGCAACATAACGGAACTGTGCAGAACTATTTGACCAGCGGCCAACAAAATCAGAAATGGCATTCCTCCTCAAAGAGCAACAGTTCCGGCGAAGAAAAAGATAGCTCAAGCGCTTACAACACCGGTGAATCCTGTCATAGTAATCCTTTAACTTTGGAGCTGCATGAGGGTGAGAAGGATCATTATAAGAGCACACTGGTATTATGCTCGCCGAAGACGCCACAGCAGCAGAAAATCGGTTGCAATTGTCCCATGCTAGTGACGCCAACCGCAACGTTCACAATGACAAAACAATCATCGAAAAACCAAAACGTAAAGAAGAACTCATCGTCGTCGCATCATCACAGAGATCGCAACGAATCTTCGTCGATGAACATCAACACTATGGCAGCTGATACTATGTACACGAACGTGGCAAATTTACAACAAACAATGATGCTTCAACAGCAACTATTCAAACAAGCACTCAACCGCAAAAACTTCATGACATCTAAAGAGATGTTTACAAGCGGTGTGAAGAAACCCAAATCGTATGATAATTTTCAAGCTCCAAATCTCACACAATATCAGTTCGTTGGTAGTCAACAAGTATGCACGTCTACTACTTGGATACCAACAGAAGATAAAAGCGAGGTGCAAATGGAATGGAAAGTGAAGAGGAGAGCGGACGGGACGAGGTACATTGCCAGACGGCCAGTCAGGAATCGGATACTTCGGAACAGAGCAATCAAGATAACAGAAGAAAGAGCCGGTCACACCACCGAAGATGATATGTCGGAAATGAAGGTAAATACCAATTGATAATAATCGATTTGAGTCTTTTTCCGAGCAAAATTTGAAAATAGTAAAGTTTTATTTCTTCAAATTTTACACGTTTAAAATATAATCGGTACAATACAAAAATCTTTAAGTATCATTACTCTTACTGAGGGACAGAAAAAAAAGGTTGGATATATTGTTATTAGGAGTGTGATTTAGTTTTGAGGGGTTTTTTCTTAACAATGATTCATTTAAACAACATATCACATAAATAATTGTTATACGATCAACATTTAATTTTCTAGTTTTAAAGTGGATCGTGTTGGATTTTCGTCTAATAATGCTTGCAAATCTGGATTTTCCAACTTTTGTCATTAATATTGAAAATCGACTTCGACAGAATCAATATTTACATGTCTTAATTGATGGAACAACATCATCATAAATTTCTATCAGAATTCTATAACCTTCAGCCGCCGTTTCTTCTAATTAAAAAACAAAAGCAACACATGTTGCAACACATCGAAAATGCTTTTTAGGAAGATCCATTTTTTAAATGGTGTAAACACGATGTTTACTGCGTCTATTATTAGTAAACGACTAAATATCATGGAGTAATATTAAAGTATTAAGAAATAATAACTGTGATTAGAATGTTTTCGACAACACTGATATTAATGCCATCTCTTAGAAAACCTTCAAAACTAAATCACACTCCTAATAATATCGCTGAACATATAAAAGAAAGCAGGTAATTTGTTGCAAATAGAGTAGTTTGTCGGTAACACAAAATTATTTTTTGTTTGTGCGGAATCACTTGATATATCTTTTCTTTTTTAAATACATTGCAACTGGCTGCTTTATCAAAAGTCAAAATTAAATGAATGATATTTTATAAAAATAACAATTTCTTTATTCATACTTTTTTTTAATTGTATAAAACATAGTGTACACTCCTTTGCGTATAATATGTATGTCATAAAAATATTTGACAGGTTTTAGGTTTAACACGTTGTTATTATTATTATTGTTGTTGTTGTTATTATATAAAAGCTCTTATTTCAATAGCTGCTGCTATACTGACACTGTGATGATGGATTGTATTATATTTGTCTTTCACCCTATCTCGCCCAGTCAACGCAGTTGATGAAATGAATATCTACGGACCACGTATACATATGTTTTCGTTCATATTTGAAAAATGATTCTTCAGAACATAACTATATTATACATTGTTCAGCGTAAAATGCTCTTTAATTTGCGTTATATAAAAATTAAAAAATTTTTTTAAATAGGGATGGGAAATAAAATAAAGAAATAATTTTAAAAAATTTGATTATAGTTGTAAAGTACTCCATGAAACCATTCAATTTTCATTCTGAAAATTTTTTCCTCTCTCTTAGTATTTAATAGTTTCGACGATATTTGCTTCAAAAGAAAAAACCCATTTTTTTAAGGAGTGTTTCATCTCCTAAAGTTATAATTCCGCGCGAACAAAAAATAGTTTTGTGTTACAAATGAACTACCCTATTGCACACAAAGTTTCAAAATTTTTTGAATTTTTGAGTTGCCTAGCGTCCCTTGTCAGCCCCTTGTTAGAGCCGTCGTACATAAATTGACGTAAAGATATATAATAATAAACAACTTATTGTTAGTAGAACCGTATAATGTGTGAATACACAATGAGTAAAAAGCAATGCCTGTACCAGCAATTAGATCTTAAGTGTGTTAAATAATTTTATGTGAATTTATATACCACATTTGTAGTCTCTTAAATTGCGAGCCGAGGTTTTTGCGAACTTATAAGGAACGTTTCACAACTGTCCACCGATTTGATTTTCCATGAAATATGTTGTTAAATACAAAAATTTAAAAAACATATTTTTTTATACGTGCGCTAACTCATGTTTAAGGGGAGAAACTCTTTTGAAAAAAGACAGTATTTCCCTTTTCAGCCGAATATCATCGAAAGTATAAAAGATGGAAATTAAATTTTTAAACAAAATTTGTGCGGTTTCAAGAGTACTTTAAAGTTGTTTAAAAAAAATTTTCTTAATTTTTTTGTTTAACAATATCTTTCCATCACCTACAGTTTTTTAAAATTTTTAAAATTTTTTTTAACAAATTAAAGATTATTTTTTCCAAATTCAACCATGTATAGTAAAGTTATATTATAACATATCAGTAACATAGCCGGTTCTAACTCACTATATGTTAGTGCGTATATGTGGTATGTATGTGTGAGTGAGGGGTCAGGAAGAGGAAAGTGCATCACAGACGCTGGATTCGAGGGAAGAAGAAGCGCTGTGTTAGAAAGGGAAGGAGGGTTTTGTTCCTTCTTTCTCTTTCTTATCTGTTGTTTTCTCTCTCCTACTCATTGTAGGATGTAGTTCTCTTTGTCTCACCCATCGCGGTCCTATACTTACCATATTATTCGCGCTTTCCAACTCTCACGTTTTCTTTTCTTCCTGCTCATAATTTCATTAAATAAATATGGTATTTTTATGACTATTTATGATATAACGTAGTTAAAACTAATTATAATATTTTAATTTTTAATTTTTAATACAATGAAAAAATAACGACAAAATACAAATGAGCGTTAGGAGTTAGCGCTGGATATTATTATATATGGAGCAATGTTAACTGATACCTGTTAATATGTCACAAATTTAATTTTGTACGTTTCGGCTCACTATTTGAGCCATCCTCGGCAATAAAAAATTACTGCTTATCACACTATAAAATCTCGAACTGCGTCTCATACGATCATAGTTCCGACCTCCAATAATGCAGTCGCAGTGGAAATATGATGAGAAATAACCATCTTCAACATAATCTAATGTTGTGCCAACCAATTGTTTAGTTGAGTGGAGCAGATAGTGGAACTCAAGCCCATTTCCAACAACGATCGCATCCAAGCATCGTCAACCCATTATAACAAATTTAAAAATCACGATGTCAAAGTTAGATTGAAAAATAATTTAAGTAAAAGAGAGTCATTCGTTCAGATGTTAGTCATATAATAGCACAAAATTTTTAATTTTTTAATTTTTTAAATTTAAATTAAAATATTAAATTTTATTAAATTTATAATATAAAAATTAATTTAAATTTTTAAATAATATACTACAAATGGCCGAGCGTTTCTAATTATCGAACTATTATTAAACTATTATTAAACTATTATTAAACTGTTATTGAGTAGCTATCGAATACTTATTGAACTGTATACATACTATTACTGAACAGCTATCATTATTGATAGATTCTTAATTGCAAGGAAAGGGGGAAGACTCATTTCCACTCGCGAAGGAAAAAGAAGAACGTGCAGGTCTTGAAGTTACGTGATGAGTAGATGATGTCATAGAAGTAAGCGAAAAAAAAAATATTTTAGGATTGTGGAGGAAACTCAGAAAGAAATAAGGAATAGAATTATAATTTTTTATTATTCAATTTTTATTTGAATAATTTAATTAACTTATTTAAAGAAAAACCATGCGCCTTTTTATCATACATAATTCTAAACCGCTGAATAGAAGCAAAAGAAAAAGAGGATTGAAAATGATTTAAAAAATTGAGTAATATTATAATATATTTAAGTATCACATTTTATACATTTTTTTTATAAAACATGAATTTATTTCTTCCTTTAAGTGTATAGTGTACAGCGCAGTGTATACAATTTTATTTGAAGCACATATTACCAATTCGTATGATGATATAGAAATTATCGAAACTCAAAATCGTGTTAAGTTTTTTATTTAATTATCAAGTATCTACACATGTGTTATTTCTTCGGAATCTTACAATCGAATTCCTGGCTTTTCTACTCGCGAGAACGTTCGCTCATTCCATGCTCTGAGTTCATTCCCAGAGTTTTCTCAATAAATAAAAATATTTCCGCAAGTCGTTACAATTTATCATTACCTTTATGTTATTCAAATAAGTTCGTTCAAACCGTGAAAAATCATAATTCCTCTCCTTCTTGTTGTGTCTATCCGGTCCGGATGTAAGTTACCATCTGGACTATCATCACTTTGTTGGCCGTCGCTCTGAATAGTCCCGAGATCGATCTCCCGAACCAAGTCCTCAAGTTTTTCAACCAGGATATTCGTTTCCTGCCCGGTCCTCTTTTGCCATAGATCTTAACCTGGAGGATGCACTGCAGTAATTAATATCTAAACTCGTTTCGCATAATGTGACCTAGGTATTGCAGTTTGCAGCATTTGACAGTTTTGGGTACTCTCCTTGCACATCCGATACAGGTCATCCTTTGCGTTCAAGATACTCGCAGCATTCTATGGCAGAGCCACATCTCAAAAGCTTCCAGCTTCCTCTCCGTCGCTTCGGTTAAAGTCCGCGACTCAACTCCATAGTAGAGGACCGAGAAGACGTAGCACCTCAGGAATCCGAATCTTATTCATACTTATTGTAAATTGTAGCTTTTCAGGTCACTTCTGTTGAAGACGGCTCTGGACTTCTTTATCCAACATCTGATCTCCTGTGAGTGATCTCACTGGTCATTGATGTTGGTACCAAGATATGTGTATTTGTGGACTCTCTCAATATGATTTCCATTGATGTTCAGGTGGTCGTACGGGATATAATCTTACTGATATCATTAGTTTGGTTTTATCCACGTTAATATCTAGATATCGTATTGCTGACTGACCAGTATAACTCGTACCATGAGTTTTTGCAAGACCGCTGAATTATCAGCGAAGACAACTGTGTCATCTGCGTATCTGATGTTATTGAGTCTCTGTCTATTGAGAAGGATTTGTGCCTCAAAGTTCTCAATAGCCTCCCGAAATATAAACTCTGAATAAATGTTAAAAAAAAGAAGGGACAGTATACAGTCCTGCCCCTCAGGATTCTAACCAGCTCCGTATTCTCGCTTTGTTGCTTAATAGTGGCTTCTGAGTTCCAGTACAGGTTCACGATCACTCTCACGTCCTTCTTATCCAGTCTTATACTCTGTAACACCTCATCTTTAAGTGTTGGACTTTGTCGAATGGTAGTCAACGAAGCAAACATACACATCACAGCTCATGTCTCTGCACCTTTGGAACAGGATCCGGACGCTGAACAAAGCTTCTCGAATTCCAACTGCATTTCTGAAATCAAAAAATCATAATTACAAAATACGATTTATAGTTAAATAATTTGATACATATATTTCGTTCTGATTTGCGATATGTTGCGAGGAAACTGACTTAAATTGTCATAAGAAACAGTAGAAGCATTTAAATGCTTCTATTGTTTCGCTGAAATGTTGTGTGTGTAAGCAACGTTGCATGCGGCATATGTGTCGGGCAACGGTACATGACTTTCTTCGATATTCAACGTATTTTCATTTTATACGGCAATCGTGATGACAAAATGTGTCGCTATAATCTAAACCATAGATTATTAGTTCACATTCTAATAGAATTCTTATCATAAATTTTATTCAAAGTGTTCGCAGCATTGCGTAAATTTATTAATAATATAGTTTTGTCTTAAAAATAATACAAAATATTTGAATTTTTCACTAACACCGCGCGTACATTGACTTAATTTATAGTACGCATGATTGACACATTGTTCAAGCAATAATTTAATTCTTAAATAAGAAAAGTACGAGGACAAGTCAATAAGTTCTTAGAAAATCTGTCAGAGGGCACTCGCAGTGTCATGTCACATTACTTTTTGACAAGTAGCATCTTTCAGCTGATTACTGTCAAATTTTGAACGGAATTCATCGCGTGGTTCCATTTCTGTAGACGATTAAAGCGAACAACCTTTGTATTTTTTGCAAAATGAAAAAAAACGAGTTTCGTGCAGTGATTAAACATCTACATATGAAAAGTTTAATGCCAAAAGAAATCAAAGCCGAGTTGGATAACGTTCATAGCACATCTGCACCAGCGTTTGCGACTGTATACAATTGGGTGAATGAATTTAAACGTGGTCGTACATTCACATGTGATGCATCTCGTTCGGGACGTCCAATTGAGGCTGCTACGCCAGAAATCATTGATAAAGTCCACAATATTGTTTTGGCTGATCGACGAGTGAAAGTGCGCGAGCATGTTGAGGCCACAGACATAGTGATATCACATGGCACAGTGATTTCAATTTTGCACGAACAATTGGATATGAAAAAGCTATTGGCAAGATGGGTGCCACGTTTGCTCACTGTGGACCATAAGCGCGACCGTGTTACGATTTCAAAACAATGTTTGGAAATGTTTCAACGTAATCCAGATGAATTTCTGCGTCATTACTGTGGACGAAACATGGATCTATTACTTCACACCCGAGACGAAGTCAAAACAATGGACAAAACAATCGAATAGTCAAAACAATGGACTTCACCGAATGAACCAGCTCCGAAGAAGGCGAAAAACGTGAAGTCGGCCGAAAGTAATAATGGCCACAGTTTTTTGAGATGCACGCGGTATAATTCATATCGATTACCTTCCGTCCGAAGCAAACGATTAATGGCGATTGCTACGCAGAATTATTGGATTGTTTCAACAACATTTTAAAGAAAAAACGTCCCCATTTGACGAAGAAAAAAGTGCTCTTTCAAGACAATGTACGAGTTCACACGTGCCCGGCACCGATGGCCAAATTTAACGAATTGCTTCCCCATCCAACATATTCGCCAGATTTAGCCCCATGCGACTATTTCCTGTTTCCAAACCTGAAGAAATGGTTCGGAGGAAAGAGATTTACCACCAGAGAGTAGCTCATCGCCGAAACAGAGGCTTATTTTGAAGGCTTGGTCAAATCATATTATTCGGTCGGCTTGAAAAAGTTGAAGAATCGTTGATGCAAGTGTATCGAGCTGAAAGGCGACTATGTTGAGAAATAAAAATGAATAAAAAAAAATGTGTTTTACTATGTTTTTCTAAAAACTTATTCACTTGCCCTCGTAATTATACTACATTTGTCAGAGGTATATAACACAACATAAGACATACTATTTCTTTATAATTTCTTTAAATGTCTGTTTGTACGAAAACATTTCTTTTATATAGTTTTTCTCTTATCTGTCTTTTCTTTTCTTGTAAAGAGGATTCTATGAAGAAAAATAGAAATAACGTTGTTCAAAATAATACTAAAATAAAATCAAGTAAGTTTGGGGATAATTATAATGTTACAACTGCCCCCCAGGCATTAGTTATTATTGCTCCTTAATAATATTTTATGATTACAGTAAATTTTTACAGTAAATTTTTTAAATATAGACCTAGATAAAAATCAACCCAAATGTAAACCATCAACAGAGATAATCATTAAAACATATTATGATAATACTTTATGTCTTCATTATAAAGAAAAAAAAATATTTTAGATTTTGTGCACGCAATAAAACTTACTTAATGCATGAAAAAAGTAATTTCTGCTTCTACACTCGTGCACGTTCCGCGAAAATCAACATGTAATGAACGATTCAATGCCGATCTGTCTACAGAATTTTACCATGCAGCCGCACACACGTATCTATTCATAGTTCAAGAAATATTAACGATTTTTACTATTGTCCCATGTTACTTTTTTCCCGGTCTCCTCCACTCCATGTTTGCTGAGACATTATTTCTATATAATTTGTGTTTATACAGCAGAGAATTTGTTTTGATCAGATAAAAACAAATTCTCTGCTTTGAAAACAAATTTTCTATTGTAAAAACAAAAAATTATATAGAAAATATTTTGTGTTTTTATAAAATCCTATTTCGTTTTCATACGTTTGCATATTTATAAAAATATTCTTTTTTTATTCAAATCATATGAAATTATTTAGTACGAATGAGGTAACAAAGAAATGACTTCCTTATATACATGATGAGAATATTGAGACGGATGAATATTACATCAGTAATCGAGTAATTATTAAGTAATGAGATTGCCGCATGGATTTGTTAATGGTAATTACATTGTGTTACTAAAAGTAAATTATGTTAGATTGATATAACTAATAATAAGTATAAGGTTACGAGCCAAGCAAGGTATTAATATTGTGTTATTATGAAACAAAAATTTATTATAACATACGTTTCCTAATTAGATCATTCTCAATGTTGAAACTAATACAATTTAAAAAAAATGATTTATTTAAAAGAACTAACATGATAAACACATGAAATAATTTAAACGGTAATTATAATAATATCTATATAAACTCATTGCAGTGTATGTAAAATTTCCATTATGGATGGTATTGAGCGTTGTTCAGTACATCAATGTGAGAAATTAGATGCCAAAAAATTCGGATAAAAATTTGAATGTGTAGAAAAATTACGGCGTATGTGGTCATCAACGACTATCTTATAAAATGACTTTAAAGACACTCGCAAAGATTAACAATTGCACTCTCAAACTGATAGATGATCCAATTATGAATATTGTCTAGAAATATATTGTTTAGAAAAGATTGTATAAAATAGTATGCTAAATTAAATGTAAGTCGCTATATAAAATAATTTTCTCAACTCATAATCAAAATTTCGCAAAAATGATGTTTCAGTTATATAAATAAAATAAAAAATTATATGTCTAAAGATAAAACAGTTACATAGATAAAATTAAAACTTGTATATATGACAAAAATCTTTAGATAAGAATGAATGTAAGTCGCTAGTTAAAATAATTTCCTGAACTCATATACAAAATTTCATAATAATGATGTTTCAGTTATATATATAAATCGAATAGAAAATTATGGTATATATCTAATAATAAAACGAGGTTACATTACATGATTAAAATTAAAACTTATATATATAACGAATATCTTGAGATATCTTGAGTTATTTATAAAGATTAAAAATATTATAAATACATGAACAAACAGTTAAAAATACTTATTGAACAATTAAAAGTAAAAAATAAAACTAAAACAAATAAAAAGTGAGGAAAGGGGGATAAGATGACGACCTTAAGGTTTGTCGATTTTTCCTAATTTCTGTGGTAAAGAGATTGATTTATTTTTTTTTTTTTCAAGTTCACTACAGTCTTAGTTATTATTTGTAAAAATTATAAAGTTGTTAAATAAATTACAATTCTTTAAAATTTAATTTTTTTAATGACAATTTCGTCATCTTGCCTCCATATGTGGGTAAGGTGACTTTTAGTAATAGATAAGATGATGAAAAGTCAATTTAAGTTAAAAATATACTTTTTATGGACAAAAAAAGATTTATTATGATATGTTTATGTTGTTTTTATATATTATAAGAAGTTTTAGGGAAAAATATAAACAAAATAAAACCTTTATATAATTTATGAAAATAAAATTATTGAGAAATATTAACATTAACATAATTATATTTATGTATTATATGTACTATATGTAATAATTACGTAATAAACTTAATAGTAAAATATACCTACTTACTACTGTGTATAGTAAAAAATAAAGTAAGATTTAAATAAAATTATTAAAGAACATTAGAACTAAACTTGGATGTCACAATTATATCACATGAAATCTAATATCTTAATATCACACAAAAAATGTTCATAATTAGTCTTATTTTTAACCAAATAGGTATTTTATATGAGACAAACGTGAAAGTTTTAGTATTATAAAATATAAATGTTAATTTTTGATTGTGATATTATGAAGGATATTATGAAAAACTGTGTAATATATAGGAATAATGTATACATATTACAATTATTAATTCTTCTCTTCTTCATAGAAATGTCTATATTAGTCATATTGATTGTATTGTAGGATAAAGATTTGACCTATGAGCATCAATTTATTTATTATTTGCGTTGCGAAAACGTCATGCGTGGTCACGCGTGAGTACATAACCTATAATCTGCTTCAATGAGAGCATCATCTTACCCATACAGGACATTCGTTATTTTACCTATAGTTACCATATATTTCTATTTAATAAAATCATTGTAATGTGAAAAATAAAAAAATATTAATATGTTATTGTATTTGCTTTTAGTTATACAATATTGCAATTTTATTTAAAAAATGAAAGTATTTACTATAATTATATCATTCCTTATATACAAATACTGTAAAATTACAAGTGAATGCATCCAAACACATTTCTTAATATATTATCTATTTTTGCAGTCGGATTGAATTCAAACTATAAAAAAAAACTTATATAAAAAACTAATGACTAATGACCACATATGCCGTAATGTTTCTACACATTCAAATTTTTATCCGAATTTTTTGGTATCTAATTTCTTACGTTGATATACTGAACAACGCTCAATACCATTCATAATGGAAATTTTTACATACACTGCGTTTATATATTAGGTGTTGGAATTAATTCGTAGCGTTTTACAAGAGATGGCACAAGCAGTACACTATTTCGTTGTTACCTATAGTTCTGTATACATTGTAAACATCTATCATAGGACGTCATTTGCCGTACATAACCTTTCTTGAAATCATAAATAACAACTGTATAATTCATTGAATATGTCAAAATTTGTGCCAGATAAAGTGTTTTTGCGGGGAGTTTTGCTTCATTACTTTAATATGAACAAAAGTGCAGCTGAAGCGCATAGAATTCTTGTTCAGACTTATGGTGACAATGCTCTGTCGGATACGACATGCAGAGACTGGTTTCGACGCTTCAAAAATAATGATTTTGAACTTGAGGATAAAGAACGTTCTGGCGCACCGAAAAAATTTGAAGACAAAGAATTAGAGCAATTACTCGATGAAGACCCATCTCAGACGCTATCAGAACTTGGAAAAATATTACAAGTTGATGAGTCAACTGTTTCAAAACGTTTAAAAGGGTTAGGAATGATCCAGAAGCAAGGACATTGGGTGCCATATGAATTGAAGCCGAGAGACGTCGAACGACGTTTTGGCACGTGTGAACTACTGCTTCAACGGCAGAAAAGAAAAGGTTTTTTGCATCGGATTGTTACCGGTGACGAAAAGTGGATCCATTATGACAATCCAAAGCGCAGAAAGTCATGGGTTAAGCCCGGCGAACCATCAACATCAGTGGCAAAGCCCAATATCCATGGCTCAAAGCTCCTGCTCTGTATTTGGTGGGATCAGAAGGGTGTCATATACTACGAACTGCTAAAACCGCATGAAACCATTACTGGAGATCTCTACCGACGGCTACTGATGCGCTTGAGCCGTGCATTGAAGCAAAAACGGCCGGAATACTTCGAAAGACACGATAAAATCATCTTGCTGCACGACAATGCTCGCCCACACGTTGCAAAACTGGTAAAAACATACCTGGAAACACTTAAATGGGAAGTGCTACCGCACCCGCCGTATTCTCCTGATATTGCACCTAGCGACTACCACTTGTTTCGATCATTAGCTCATAGCTTGTGCGAGCAGAAGTTCACATCTTACGAAGATTGTACAAAATGGTTCGATTCCTGGATTTCATCTAAAGACGAACAGTTCTTCCGACGTGGTATTCATTCACTGCCCGAAAGATGGTCAAAAGTAGTAGAAAGTGATGGGAAGTACTTTCATTAATGTATTTTTTAATGCTCATGTGAAATAAATAACATTCTTTCATTAAAAAAACGCTACGGAATTAATTCCAACACCTAATAGATATTATTATAATTATCGTCTAAATTATTTCATGTGTTTGTCATGTTAGTGTTCTTCAAATAAATCGTTTTTTTTTAATTATATTGGTTTCAACATTGAGAATGACCCAATTAGGATCGAAACATATGTTATAATAAACTTTTGTTTCATAATAACACAGCATTAAGATCTTGCTTGGCTCGAAGTCCTATACTTATTATTAATTTTATAAATTATTTGAGCCTTTTTCTTATTGATTGAGTTCTTTACAAATTTTAATTTAATTTGGAGAGGATTATTAGTATCTCGGATTATTGCAAGTTCAAAAACATAATCGGCATATAATCAAAGTTCTAAGATATAATCATAGTTCTAAGATTCTTCGAAACATAATATTGAGACAAATCCAGATTGTTATCATGCAGCGACTCGCACTTGAACTTCTCCTCGGTTCCCCAGTCGACTGGCAGCGCCAGGAATTTTTGCGTCAAAAATAGCCATGTTGTGGGAATATGTGACTCGATTGACGAGTCTGATTCTCAAGACGGCTTGTCTCGGCCCACGCTTGTCATGTGACGTGATGTAAGGTGTAAAGATCGACCACTTTGCTCGTAATTAGTAACAATGAATTTATTCGAGGAACACGTATGAATACGACCGTACAGGACGAGCGCCATAATCTATTTGTCTTCTTATTTTTCTCTGACGCTGCTTGTAGGTAACTCGCAATCTACAAAGTCCCTAAGCTTCCTCCGCTCGCTGCACTAGTGAGGCATTGAGAACGTAGTTCCCTACATACTCCCCCCTGAGTGACAACGAATCTAAACGCTATGCTTATTTACTAGGTTTACAAAATACTGCTTTAATGAACAGGTATAATGCCATTTTATAATGATAGGTATAATGACAGGTATAATGGACATTTATAATGCCGATACTTAGGTTTTATCACGTATCATTTAAAACATATCATTGCGTGTTGTCTTTGGTGTTTGTCTTTGGTGTAAGCCAATTACATTTGTCTCTGGGAGAACTTGTTATAATCATGGCGAAGGTGACTTTTTTCTTCGGACGCGCATACGTTTTTAAAACTGGTTGCTCGTTGCTGAACGAATTGATTGTTTGCCCTACCTCTGGGGTTGCATTACATAGTCATCACGTATGCAATACGCTGGTTTTAAATTTTCGACCGATACACTATGCTGTGTACCGTTAACATCAATGTCGAATACGATCCGATACACGATTTACGATTTTGTGAGGGCCGGTGTAGGGACGCTCCAACGCTTTCTTGGTACCGTCCACCTGTAGAAACACATGGGAACATGAGTATAAATCTTTGAATATAAATGCGCGTTTCTTATGCTTATGTTCTATCGAGATTGGCTTAACTTTGCGCATATGCTCACGAAATTCTTCGATGAATATTTTAGGATTAGGAGTAAAGTCGTCCGGCAGTACAAATTCTACGGGGACGCTCAACGTTCCGTAAACGAATTCCGCAGGCGATGTGCCGGTATCAAGGCGGATATGAGTACGCAGACCTAATAGTCTGATAGTACGGAATAGACCTAATAGTAGGTCGAAAGTTCTCGTGACCAGTCTTCATTAGCATGACACATGATTGCAACCTTTAAGCTTCGATGCCACCGCTCGATCATACCGTTCGAGGTGGGGTGATATGCCATGGTACGAATCCGTTGACAGCCGATCAGCTGAAGAAGTGCAGTGAAAAGTTGTGCTTCGAACTGGCTACCTTGATCAGTAGTTACCGTTTTAGGTGCTCCAAAGTTTGCCACCCAATTGTCGTAAAACGCGCGTGCCATTATAATGGCTTCGAGAGGTATTGCTACTGGCCAACGCGAAAATCTATCAATAATTGTTACACAATATTTGTACCCGTCCGACTCAGGCAAGGGACCTATTAAATCCATGTGAACATGCTCGAAATGACCATCGGGCGCGATAAATTTTTCAGGATTTAGTTGACCGTGTCGGATTATTTTTGACTGTTGACAATCTAGACAATTTTTGCACCACTTCGCAATGTCGCGATGCATGTTAGGCCACACATATCGTTAATGGATTACCCGATCAGTGACTTTAGGACCCGGATAAGCTGCGTCATGGAACATGCGATTGCGTAAAGATGCCGGTATATAGGGGCGAATTGCCTCGCCGGTCATTTCACAATAAAGTGTGGTATGTGTCGGCTCCCATTGAATTCGCATCATAGTAAGCGGAAATTCAGGAAATTCGCGGATGGACCATAGCTCCTCGTCTTGTTCCTGTTGCTGTGCGAGCTCATTTAGTTCAATCTCGGCAGGTAAACGGATGATTTCGATGCGAGAAAGAGAATCCGCCACGATATTATCATTGCCCGATAGGTATTCGATACGCGTGGTGAACTGCAAGATGAACAACAGTTGTCTTTGTTGCCGGAGTGACGCCTTTTCGGAACGTTGCATGACCGCATAGATGAGAGACTTGTGATCTGTCACAATCTTGAAATTCTGTCCTTCGAGGAAATAACGAAAGTATTTCACTGCCTCGGCGATCGCCGTAAGCTCCCGATCGTACGCGCTATAGTTTTGTTACGCCGAACTTAATTTGCGCGAAAAGAACGCGAGAGATTTCCAAGAGTCATCTGGGCGTTGCTCGAGGGCGGCCCCGATTGGGCCCCGAAATTTGACGCGTCACAAACGAGGCGCGTCTCGGCTGCATCAGAGGGGTGAGAAAGTATAGTCGCGTTGGCCAGATTTTCCTTGCACTTGTTAAACGCTTCCTCAGCCGCCAGCGTCCATATGATTGGCCGTTTTTGCGTAAGTCGCAAAGGTACTCATTTAGTGGTGCCTGAACGGTAGCTGCATTATGCAGTAGTTTACGATAAAAGTTGACAAGCCCTAGAAAATGACGCAATTCAACTACTCGTATATGTTAGGCCTTGGAAACTCGCGAATGGCCTTATCGAGTGTTGGTTTACAACCTTCGCTGTTAATCATAAAGCCGAGAAATTCTAATTCTTGCTTGCCTTTCTCGCAATTCTCTATATTGAGTCGTAAGTAAAACTTTTTTAATCGCTGTAACACTATGCGTAAGTGGGCTTCGTACTCTTCAAGAGACGTCGACGCTATGAGAATGTCGTCGATGAATGCAAACACAAATTCCAGGTCACCTAGTGCGCGGAAGATTTGATGAAATGTTTGACTCGCGTTTCTAAGACCGTATGTCATAAATTTATATTCGAACAGCCCGAAGGGCGTAACGACAGCCGTTTTCGGAATATCTTCCGGTGCCACTGGAATTTGGTTGTATGCCTGATGCAGATCTATAATAGCTTAGAGAAAATGACTTTCCCACGCAGGTTGGAGGAACAGTCGTGCAAATGTGGTACGGGAAATTTATCCGGCACTGTGATCGCATTAAGACGACGGTAATCGCCGCAGATCCTCCATGACCTGTTTTTTTTCTATACCAGTGAATGGGATTCGCCCATAGACTACTGGACGGACGGCATATACCGGCTTCGACTAGCCGTTGAAATTCAGCCTTTGCTACTTTTAATTTTACCGGACTTAACCGCCTGGGGCGCTCGGCTATCCGTAATTTTGTGATGACGAACATCGCTGCTGCAATTCGGAGTTGCCTGTTCTAGACCGGTGACCTCCGGGAATTCAGATAAAATGCGCGCGAACTTCGTACTGGAGTTGACCGTGCTGATGGCCAGTTGTGGTACCGATTTGACAATGCCCGACACGCATTGTTTCGCGGATTGATGAGTCTGCGACTCTTAAGGTCCGGAAGGAGACCGTAGTGCGCAATTAGGTCGGCTCCAATAATCGGGCACGGAACTGCTACACAGAAATTCCACATGAGCGGGCGTATCCCTAAATGTAGCGTTCGGAACGATTCCCCATACGTGTCTATACGCGTATTGTTTGCCGCGTAAAGCTTGAAATTGCTCGGAGTTTTGTTCTTCGCATATCTGCTGGGAAGCAGCGAAATTTCCGTCCCCGTATCAAGAAGGAATAGCTCTCGATCGCGGATGTGGAGACGGACAGAAGAGTCGACGCCCGCCATACCTGTCTCCTCGGTGGCAGACGACTCTATTCCCCCGCCTTCCCGTTCGTTAAAGCCTTGGGCTTCGGCCAAGAGCACGGGGATTTTTCAGTTCCCTTCAGTTCCCTCGCGCTTGGTCCCCGAATATACTATGCGGCCAGCAGACACTAGAGCGTCTACTTTTGGAACGCTTACGATTTTTATTTGCCCCGTCTCTCGCCTGAGATCTGCTGGACCGCTTGACCTCACCCGCGAGGGTGGCCACATCGGCGGCCAGACGGTCCATCCTAGCTTCTAAGTCGGACGGCTTCGATTCAGACAACGATGCGACAGCACACTGCGCAGAGTCACTCGCGGTTTCAGCTATTTTATCCACCATTTTGACTAACTTGTCCAAATCCGTGCTTTCGGAAGTCGCGAGAATGCCTCTAATATGGTACGGTGATAGGTATTCAAAAAATATGGTTTTTATTACGGCGTCATCGCATCGCTTGTCAATTCAAGTTGCGGAGTCGACTGAGGATGTCGACTGCGACGGTTTCCCTGACGTAAGCACTTGGCCTTTTGTTAGTTGTCGCAGTTGACTCTCTGCTGAAAAATTTTCTGCTGACGCTGAAAAATTTTCAATAATGCGCTGTTTTAATTTGATGTATGGTTCGTTCTCATCGGGCTCCGCGATGAGATTTCTGCAGCACGTGATGGCTTCGGCGTCTAAAGACATAATCACGTGATGCGCCATAGTCTCTAGATCTGTGATTCGTGCGGCCTTAAACGTGGCCTCGACTTGAATGAATCATATCACAGGATCTTTGATTAAGAACAGTGGAATTTTCGGAACCCTATATGAATCCACGCGCGCGACATTGCTCTGCTGAAATGCCGCTTGCAGCTGCGCCAACTGCTCCTGCAATTCTTCATAGATGGGAGGAGCCATGACTGTACGTTTATCGTGTCGAAGCTCACGAACAATCAGTATTCCCTAACAGCCTTAAATACTAACCGCTAACGCGCACACTATGTAAATCGTCGATCGCTCAATACTAATTTGTCAAAAATGGAGAAATCGTTAATTACTGTTCATGCGTTAACCTCGCGAAGAAAACGCGAAGAATTTACTCTAATGTTGTGCCGGATTACGCGCTAAAACTGACGCATTGCGCATGCAACTTGCCCGACAACAATGGCGACGACGCGCTTCACTGGTCACAATGGCGGCGACGGCGATGGCGACGGCATCCTGAACGCTCCTGAGCTAGCCCGTTCGGTTCCCACGGAGGCGGCACGCTGCGCGCCTTGGATCTGTCCCTGCGATGCTTCCGACGACGAGACTTTTCTGCCGGCCCCGGCTTCAGCGATGGGACCTTGCGACCGGTCACGATATCGGTAATGGATCTCCTGCTGCTCACGACGATATCGGCGATCGACCTCCTTGTCGACCACGGCGTCGGCGATGAGCCTTCTTGCTGGTCAAGACGTCGACGACGTGCACTGCTGCTCGGTTCGAAATCAAGTTTGCTTCGAAATTGCTCGACCGGCGGTTGCCGGTTAATCCTTTCTTCCTCTCGATCACGTCGGGGTCACCAATATGTGACTCAATTGACGAGTCTGATTCTCAAGACAAGCCTACGCTTGTCGTGTGACGTGATGTAAGATGTAAAGATCGACCACTTTGCTCGTAATTATTAACAATGAATTTATTCCAGGAACACGTATGAATACGACCGTACAGGACGAGCGCCGTCTATCTGACTTCTTATTTTTCTCTGACGCTGCTTGTAGGCAATTCGCAACCTACAAAGTCCCTAGGCTTCCTCCGCTCGCTGTACTAGTGAGGCATTGAGAACGTAGTTCCCTACAATGTAATATCACATTTTAAGAAATTTGAGTTACAAAATTTTTTTGTAAGTTTTACACATTTTTTATGTTTTTGTTATACCTCATTTTTTTCATTATGCAATAGTTTTGTGTGCATATTTATTATTCTGTAAGCAACTTTTTTTCTGTTGTATATTATTTTACCACATTACCATTATTTATTATTATTTTGGAGATTATTGTGGAAAAGGTTAGGTAGTTTACAATGAATCATTTTGATGTGAACAATAAACCATGGTTCAGACCACACACATAACCTTTTTTACAATAACCTTTAAAATAATAATTCATTGTGGTAATTATTTAGAATACGGCCTCTTCCCTCACCTATAATCTTAATAAAAATATATTCATTCAACACATTTTCACTAAAAACGAAAGAATCTGGCAGAAAAACGCGGCGATTAGCCTCATAAATCCTTACCATCTTATAATTATTTAAAAATAAATATTTTAAAATATATTAAAACTAAAATAATCCCAACAATTCGCAGTATAAAATGTGTAGTTCATTATTAAAAATAGCATGGCTCATTGTGTACACATCCCTTGTACGCAATAAACCACTTCCCGTTTCTTGAAATAATCCAAATTGTAGTTAAACTTACAAAAATAACTTCAGAGTTATTGTTTACAGGATGTAACCAACTGAATTCATAAACTGTATGCTAAAGATCTTCAACTCAATAATTGAGAAAGATATAAGCCTCTGAAATTTAATGGTACATTCCGATGTAAAATTTTCAAAAAAATCGATTTTTTTTATTAGATATTTTGATTGTACAATATTTCAAGAATACACTGTTAAAATTTTAGAAAGAAATTCGAAGAATTAACGATTCTACAGCCAAAGATTCTTTTTTTCCAGTCAAATGTTTGAGGAAATTAAAGGCTTACTTTATGGACCAGGAATCGCTGATTAAATAGCTGGTAAACAGTTTAATTATCATTTTATTAAAAAAAAGTCTGTAAAAAAAAACTTTAAATGCATTTTTCTCGAAACGTTGTTTTTTGGGTGGTTGATACGATTTCGGAAAAACTACCGACCGATTTTAAAAATTCTTGCGGCATTGTATTTGTAGATTGACTAGCTATCGCGTAAACTAGAATAAATCAATTTCACTAAAAATTAAATTTTTTATCCAACTTTTTAGAGCGAAAAAAAGCGTTTTTTCGCATTACTTTTTAATAACACGTGTCCACTCACGAATTTTCAATATTTTTTAATAATTCTAGTTTACGGGATAACCACGAAAATGCACTTTAAGAAAAAATTTTGTTTTTTTATTTTTGGTTATTGGTTCTCAGGATACCGTGTCAATTGTTATCTTATTTTTTCAACTCTGCGCCTCTCAACTAATTTCTTGGAATTTTGGAATGAAAATATTGCTGTAAAAATTTTTTTTTATAATGACATATTTTTATATTGACATGTGTATTAATAAATATGTGAAAAACTAGAATCATGTTTTATAGTTTTCTTTAAGAAAAATTCCAAACAGGCCTTATTTTTAGTATGATTACATCAGAATGTATCTTTAAATGGTTCATTTGTTGGACCTTATCCTACATGTATATGACGTCGGCAAATGTTCATTGTTACTCTCCAACACAGTAACCTTGTTATTTAATAATTATCCGGTTACTGATGAAATATTTAACTAAATCTTAATATTCTCATCATGTATATAAGAAAGCCATTTTTTCGTTATCTCGTTCAAATTAATTTGAAAAAAATTTAATTCTCGTTCAAAACATTATTCAAAACGTTAACAAGGTAAAACTTCAAGAAATGGATGACCTCACCAATTCCAATGACCTTAGCATATGTTGTCAAGATCATGACCCTGACTCCCAACAAATTTGAATTGTCGCACGTTATTCGTTACAAAAGTTATTAACAAATAAAATTTAAACCAAATGAGAATCCTAGCAAACGAGAATGGATTGAAATAGATTAAAATGAATTCAGAATTTCAAAAATACGGATTCATGAATGTTAAAATGAATCCTTTTCAATCCTGCATATATTTTTATTCATTTATAGGAATTGCATAAAGCAAATGTCTATGCTTTCCGATCCTGAATGCATCTTTATTCATTTATATGAATTCCATAGAGCATATCTCTATGCCTTTCAATCCAAAAATAATATTAGCATTTTCTGTGCTTCGTGAATACTGCTCAATTCAATATTCTAAATACGAAATGCAGTTTTTTAATCTAATTGAATAAAACAAGTTTTTATTTAAAAATAGACCATAAATGCTACTTAAATTATTCAAAATTATAAGTAGGACATTTTTCGCATTAATCCAACTAAGTTCAAAAAAGTTGTAACGTAAAAATAATTGAGCTATGTTCTTT
This sequence comes from Acromyrmex charruanus, assembly GCA_017607545.1. Taxonomy (NCBI): domain Eukaryota; kingdom Metazoa; phylum Arthropoda; class Insecta; order Hymenoptera; family Formicidae; genus Acromyrmex; species Acromyrmex charruanus. The sequence continues at coordinate 140,896 of JAANIC010003539.1, read as the reverse complement.
TGTTTCTATTTGATTAGAAGTAAAATGAATGAAACTCTCGCTGATATGAACACTCGCAAACCGAACACAATCCCAATATTACGCTGATCACGGCGCGCGACATCGACCAAGCAAGATTAGATTATCCGACACTTACCCAATATTGTCTCTCAGTAATGTAACTTGTTTATATTTTATTACATCTGTTAAATGATGATATATTTATTATATCTATATAATTTCGTGCACTGATTTAGCTGATTGTAATTGAAGTAGAGAATGAATAACACATTTATCAATTGAAGAAATGTAGCGGGTAACGTAGAAGATTCATAATCCCACTAAGGTGCGTTTTTTAATATCAATTTGAAGTAGTTAATTTCAGATATAATTATTATAAAAGTCTTAAAAATAAAATTTATAACCCTTAAATGTGAATGTTTTTTTTTTCAAATATCGAACTAGTGTCAGCTCGGATCCAATTCTATTTCAATCCAATTAATTCATCTTCATGGATTTAATGTACGCATTAAAAAAATTTTAATCCATTCTCGTTTGCTGGAATATATGTAATTTTCCATTTCTTTTTAAAATGTAATACAAATTCTCTTCCTTACAATAAATTCTTTATTTAAAAAAATTTTAAATTAAAAAACTAACCTAATCCAACCCATTTTTTACTTTCGCGTGGAAATTCCCAAAGCAAAAATTCACATGGATTTATAACATTTCACATGTAGTTGAAGTTTGGAGCGAACCTGGAGCGAAAATTAAAGGAGAACACATTGAAATAACAAACAATTGAAGATCACTCATATGTGTCCAAAAATTTCCAATATATGTCCAGACAATTAAAGATCGCAGTCCCCGCGTTCTGTAGGAAAATATAAAAATACGAAAATAATGTTTGATATCACTGACGACAGAAAAAAAGTAATTGAGATAACGGTCATAGAATCCTCCGAATAATGACGAAAGCCCGCGGACGTTCGCTTTTCCTACGCTTGTCCCAGCATCCGGAATCAAAATCTAAAAATGATGGTATAATGTCTGAGATTACAGACAAATAAAAAAAAATAATTTGTTGAGATCGTGTATCCGGAAGCCCTCCGAATAATGACAAATGCTCGGGCGAGTGCTCGAAAATTTCCTACGCTTGTCTCAGCGTCCAGAACCAAAATCTAAAAGTACTGGTGTAATGCTTGAGATTACAGACGAATAAAAAAAAAATAATTCGTTAAGATCGTGTACCCGGAAATGCTCTGAATGGCAAACGCCCGTGCGTTCCATCGTACGCTTATAAATTTCCTACGTGATACCAGTCTTAAAAGCGCGGTACTTTTTGCGAATCAAATTGTTCGTTTTCGCAATCTTCTTAGCTATTTTCTCATAATCTTTGCTGCTATCTATGTCAACTGATCACATCACGGTATCGCAAAGTCATTAAATTTTTTTCTACATCGCCCATCGGTAAGCTATCCTTGCCAATCACTAGAAATCCATACTTTTGCTGCCATATTTACGACATAAATCGCAGAAATTCTCGTCTTGCCTCCCGGAAAGACGGATCGGAAAGACGTTATAATCCGACAGGGTCTCCATGTCCGACATATCCCACTTTGTGACAAGCGCTGCCGCGCCAGGGCAGACTCATGTCAGGTCGACGATGAACTTCCCCCGCGGGACGCAGGTGCTCTTCCTCCCAATGTAAGACATATTGGTATTCACGTAATCGTTGACCACGCTTTTCAGATTGGTACCATTCTGTTTGAACAGGATAGATCTGCATTGTCGCGTTTAAGGTGCTTCGGTATCTTTGCGTACATCTGACAGAAATAGAAGCTGTCCGCGTATCATCCCATTGCAAAGTACTCTCTTATCGCATGTCTGCTTGTCACATGCCATGTCATTAAAGATAAAGTTGGAATTCGAAAGCGCCTCGCTCGGTGAAATGACATCACTGTTATTGGAGAATGTAAAATAGTCAATTTCTTCGATCGGAAAACAAATTCGCCAAGTATCAATATTTTGGCTGTTGCAGCGATATCGAGTATACGTAAACGTTCTCAAATTATACTGCTGCGAGAGTTTGAAAATTATATAGATCTGTTGTAGGACAGATTACCCGAGCATATACAAGCAGATTCGGAGATACAACGATACCGTCGGTGCCTGAAGCATTACAATTTGCCGACTCATCAAACGAATATCGACGATCCGGCGCCTTTGATAAAGAATTGTGGCGAATGCCATCGAGAGATTTATTAAATCGTGCGATAAACGCGCTTCCTTTCGAACTGCAAATTCCCGGATATCAGTTTTGCAGTCCGGGAAAAACGATTGGCCAGAGGTGATCGAGGTATTAATCTATTGGATGCTGCGTGTCACAATTACGATATAGCGTATTCGAACAGCATCGATCTCGCTGAACGACACGCGGCTGACAATATACTCGCCAAGAAGGCGCAGAAACGCATTATCGCGAGAGATCCGATTCTCAAAGAAAGAGCCGCAGCTATAGCCGTTTGGACAACTATAAAGGCCAAAATGAAGATTGGCCTTATAGGTTTGAAAACAAAGAAGAAAAAGAAGAAAAAAAGTAAGCGGATACTTGCAACAGTGAAACGCGGAGACGTCCTGCCCGTTCTACCGCAGCATTCTCGGGTTATTGGTTGGCGGGGCGACGGGAATTGCCAAGGTCGTGAACGATAGCAAAACGGCACAGCATCAGCTAGAAGAACTGCAACATTATAATCACGTCATGGAAGGCTGCGGCATTTATCTCGTTCTCTACAAGCGCGAACAAAGTATCGCGCGTAAAAAAAAAACAGATATCGATGAATCGTTAAAAATGCCGAGAGGAGTAACTATCAACATGCAACTGCAACAACTTGCAAACCGTATGCACTTTCCGTATTTTAGAGGTATCTTTATACGTACTACATTACCGGACGAAGCAGTATGTCGAAAGGAGAACGGTATCGTAAATCTAGACAATGCCGAGGGACCCGGTACACATTGGATGGCGAAAAGAAAGAATTGCATCGTGTACTTTGACAGTTTCGGCAATTTTCGACCGCCGAAGGAACTCGAACGATATCTAGCAAACAGTGTAATCGAATACAATCACACGCCTTATCAGCGTTACAATTAGAACAATTGAAGACAGCTTTGTCTACAGTTTCTGCAGTCGATTGATAAACAATTTAGAAATCGACATTGCGCAGTTTAATTCAGTGCTCGTTCGAAACATGTCGCTGATGTTTACGCTGACCGGTAAGAGTAGCGTCCTTGCCGTGAACTACTTTCTAGCGGTAGATTTGGGTAACGGCGATTACGAACTTGGTCTGACGGACTTTGAAACATATTATAATCTAGCCAATGTAAATTCGACAAATAAGAGTTTTATTATGATAAGAGTTTTACTGTGAGGAAATTATCATTCCCAAAGGATCGTATGAATTGCGCGATATAGAGCGCGATGTTACCAGAAGCGAAATTTTACGTCTTCGTGATGCGAAGAGCAAGGAGAATAGTATAATAGTGGCGGTTCTAATCCTGGTCCTCTGAGGGGGGCGCGGGGCACGGGGGGGTAGACGTAGGTGCAGGGGAGAAGGCGCGGGGGGTACTGGTAGGCGCGGAGAAAGGAGGGGAGGCGCGGGAAGTCCCGGCGCTATCGGAGTTTACTGATATGATGAGTCCCAGCGCTATCGGTGTTTACTGATATGATGATACATACCGCCATGTTGTGATGTCACATATCACCGCCGCCACTCAACATTGCACCGCCGCAGACGCTGCCGCCACTACCGCCACCCCACACCCCGCCGCAGGCGCCAGCGCCACCGCCGCCGCCGCGGACCCCGCATCTATCCCAAAATGCGTTGCGGGTCACCACCGTCACCCCACACCCACCCCAAAATGCGACGCGGTACTATAACGTGGACTTTTGTCTAGGAGATCGATGGCACATCATCGATGTATCGGCTGCTACACAAAGCGCCATCAATGAGGGGTAGATGATGAAATCATACTGCATTCTCACAGTTCTTTCTTTCAAGGTCAGAAGCGTCGATAATGATATTTATCTAGGAAGAAGAGATCGGGTGACACGTTAAGAGAGAGACATCAATAACGATATTTTTTTGTAAGAAGAGATCGGTGACACGTCGCCGATGCTGCAACCAAATAGAGAGGGTAGACAAAGGGACAAAGAAGTCGCAAATAGAATATATAATGGGTCATAAGCGCGCGGCATCTCAGTTGGCGTTTTTAAAGATTACTGAATCGCAATAAGTGTAATGCGAAAAGTGTGGCTGACATCATACAGACGTTAAGGATATGGATGGTGTAAATGCAGACAAGTTATTTGAAGCAATGGAAATAGAATTTGAGGACATAATGGACGATGTAGAGTTCGAGAATATCGAGGTAACATTGAGGACAGAGTCGACGTAGCAGAATATTAGAAATGTGGATGAGGAACAGTTCGCGAATATTAGAGACGAAGTGTTTGAAGTGTTTGATGAAATGGAAGTAGACTTTGAGAATATAATGGACCAAGAGTCGTCCGACGAAGAAATGCTATCCGACGATAGTGGATGTGCTAGTGATATGAGCGAGTATGAAATGGATCGCGTAGAAAAATTCGTGTCGTCTCCAGAAACGTTCGTACATTGAATGCTCGTACTAAGCACTGTGTGACCCACAATTATTATACAACGAATGGTTCTTTAACCGTATGCACATCATGCATGATTCGTATAGCTGACATTAACGATGGAGGAATGTATCACGTCAAGGTGCATGAGACCGGTTCTTTTGGTAGGTTAGATGGCAAGTCGTGCACGGACTGCATTTGTACATAATATTCTCGTGCAGCATGTGCCCACTTTGCACACATTAAAAAACAAAAACATGAAAAACGAGCGAGTGGAACGCGAACTGCTGGAACAGTGCGGCCAGATCACTACTCTAGTGGAGTGTTTCTCGTGGCTACAACGATGTGACGAACGCATCGAACAGCTTTGTCGTGCCAAGTATTCGCGCCTCGCCAATGGATACAGACAATCTGCGGTAGCGAGGATCGCGCGACTCGCGGGTGCAAAGTTGCAATTAGAATGACGTTTTGTACACATTGGTGGCGAGTACGCGAGTGGCAAATACGCGAGTGGCAATGAATGATCTCTTGTCTGGCGAGAGATCGACGCCGCGTTTGAGAGGTGCGGTGATAAACTCTAATCACATCGAGCCGCGACGGTTTTTAGAAGACGCTGACGATGTAGTGCTCAAGCGAGTGCGAGATGCTGTAGAAAGACACGGCAGTGTAAAAGTGAACACCGCGTTCAACGGCGAGTTTGCGACGAAGGATAAACGTGCTAATAAGAGCATAATTACAAAGAACAGCGAGATATATCGTTGCACCGATATGCGTGAGATACGAGCAACACATCGTCGAGCCTATCCTAGTATCGCTCGAAGAATTCCAGGAATGCAACAGCGGGTAGGTATTGTCGCGAATCCTCAATTTGGTAGTGAATGTGAATAAGCATAATCTAATGCACGCGAGATGTCACATCGAAGTGCCGCCACCAGAGAAATAGCGATGGAACAAGCGATTATCAGTGTTTGTTTGACGGACAATGCATGTTTCGCGTGGTCGGTGGTCGCCGCTCTGTATCCCGTAGAAAGACATGTAAATCGGGAATCATCATATCCGCATTACACCGCAGTGTTAATCTCACGGGTATCGAATTTCCAATGACATTAAAAGACATTCCGAAATTTAAACGGTTGAACGCGATGTCGATCAACGTGTACAGCATCGAAAATAGACAGGTCTTTCCTCTGCGGCTCACCATTGACAAAAAGGAGAAGCATGTCAATCTCCTCTTCAATTCGTGCGAAAAATTGCAATCGCACGAAGTGCCAGAAGATCAACGACTGCGCCATTCGACTGCCGAGCGAGGACGAGAGGTGGCTCGAATTCGACAATTATAACAATCGAGAACGAGTGCCGTCTACGCCGATCTGGAATGCGTTTTACACAAGACGAAATCCGACAAGGAAGACGCGTCGTCGTACGCGCATCAACAGCATGACGCGTTTAGCATAAGCTACTACGTATACGCGATGGGCGTATCGTCGTATCACTTCCGTCGCGATGAAAACTATATAGCATGGTTCGCGCGACTCAACGATTTGGCGCATCACGTGAAAAATATTGTATCCACCAACGTGCCTATGGAAACGTTATCTAAACAGCAATGAGAAGCGTACCGTAGAGCGATGCGTTGTCACATCTGCGAGAAATCGTTCGCGCCGGACAGGCGGGTCCGCGATCATTGTCATCTCACCGGTAGATATCGTGGTCCAGCGCATTCGAATTGTAATTTAAATTATAAAAATTCGTTTTATATTCCAGTCGTATTTCACAATTTATCAGGCTACGACGCATTTTATAATTAAAGAAATTGCTACCGCGTATGATGGACATGTAGATATACTATCAATAACTAAAGAAAAATATATTTCATTCACTAAACCAAAAGCAATAGCACCAAAGACAAAAATGAAAAGAATTTTCAGAAAAATTGCGTAAAATTAAGATTCATTGATTCTTTCAAATTTTTAAATGCAAGCTTTGATAAATTGGCGTTGTATCTCGACAAAGATAAATTAAAAATTGTACGTTCCGAACATTATTAATAATTTCCAACATTATCAGACGAAGAATTTGAATTACTCACACGAAAAGGTGTCTTTCCGAGTACATTGATTGCGTCGAAAAATTTCAGGACACGCGCTTATCACCGCGCGAATTATTTTTCAGTTCGTTGACAGGCGATACAATATCCGAGAGCAATTACACTCACGCCGCGAACATCTGGAAGTGATTCTCCATCCGAACGCTCGGCGAGTACAGTGATCTGTACTTGAAAACTGATATCTTATTATTAGCAGATATTTTCGAAAATTTCCGCAATAGTTGCTACGCGAGTTACTGTCTCGATCCCGCGCATTATTATACATTGCCAGATTTCACGTGGGACGCCGTGCTGAAATATACACGCTAAGATTCGAGTTGTTCACCGACATTGATATGGTCATATTCATCGAGCGCGGTATACGCGGCGGTCTTAGTCAATGCTCCGGCAGATACGCGTAAGTTAATAACAAGTACATGTTCGTTCAATCCATCGAAACTGTCGTCGTACTTGATGTACTACGATGTGAATAATCTGTACGGATGGGCGATGTGTCAACCTTTACCATACACCGAATTTCGATGGATCGAAGACGCTGCGAACTTTGACGTGAGCGCAATTGCTCCGGATTCACCTACCGGTTATATTCTCGAGGTCGAACTCGAGTATCCGCAGCATCTACACGACCAACATACTGATTTATCTTTCTGTCCAACGCGCGATAAACTGCCTGACAAGCGCAAAGATAAACTTCTAGCGACGTTGTATGATAAGAAGCGTTACGTCATCCATTACCGCAACCCGCAGCAATGTACTCGTCACGATCTTCGCGTAATAAAGATCCATCGGGTGCTACAATTCGCTCAATTTCCATGGTTCTGCGATTACATTGAACTCAATACACAATTTAGAACGCTCGCGAAAAACGATTTCGAAAAAAATTTGTATAAGCTAATGAACAACGTGGTATTCGGTAAGACCATGGAGAATGTGCGCAACCACGTTGATGTAAAATTAATAACAAAATGGGACGAATGGTTCAGCGCGGAGGCAATGATCGCGAAACCGAATTTTCACAGCCGCAGCGTCTTTGCGGAAAATTTGATTACCGTCGAAATGCAAACTCGAGGTGAAGTTCAACAAGCCGATTTACGTGGGTATGTGCATACTTGACATATCGAAAATCTGCTTGTACGAATTTCACCACGAGTACATGTCACCGATGTATCGCGACAAATGCAAAATCATGTACATCGACACGGATAGTCTCATTTATTATATAAAATGTGACGATGTTTACGAGACTATGAAACGCGATATCGCTAGATTCGACACGAGCGATTATCCGGCAGACAACGTGTACGGTATGCCTCTCGCGAACAAAAAAGTACTCGGCCTGATGAAGGATGAGAACAACGATGTATTAATAACCGAATTTGTTGGACTTAGAGCGAAGATGTACGCGGTGAGAGTGGATGGCGAGAAGGATTAAAAATACGAAAGGCGTAAAGAATAACGTCGTAGCGCGAACGATAACGTTCGACGATTACACGCGGTGTTTGAACGAAGAGATTGAAATGACTCGCCGTCAATCGTGTATACGATCTAAATTACACGATATCCGAATTGAAAATCGCTCTGAGTCCATACGACGACAAATGATACGTCGTACCGGATTCAACGGAGACGTTACCGTGGGGACATTGACAATTGCCTTTGTAATACAATATATGTATTATATGTATTATATGTAGTATATATTGCTATTATGTATTAGTATTGTAATTTACACTTTTTTTACATTTATACAAGTATTATTACGATTTTTTATGTATTACGATTATTGTACTTTTATATATCGTATGTTTTTATCATTTATATACGTATTATATACTAGTATTCTAATTTACACTTCATGTTTTTATCATTTATGCGTATTACTATTGTGTATTTCTATTCTTTGATTTACACTTTACGTATGTTTTTTTTACATGTATATAAGTTACTATTATGTATTACATATGTATTCTGTATATATTCTGCTCCATACATAAATTGTTACAAATAATTATACATTTTGTATACTCCAAAACGAAGATGATGATGATGAATAGGGAGTAATAAAAAAAAATACGTTTATATACTTATATTGATATATTTATATATTTTTATATGTAGAAAAAAATACACGAAAAATTTTATCAAATGACATTGTTTTTGTGTATCCATAAATTATGCGATCCATTCCGATCGAATCCCAGCCACTTGACGTACACCTTGTCTCCCTTCCTGCGCAGTACTTTCTCTACGAGATACACGTCGGAATGAGTAGCGCGATGCAATTCGTGCTCGTAGAACGCAGCAAGGAATTTTCTGCGATAGTCCTCGAGTAGATAGGTTATGGGATTGGTACGCTGCATCTTAACGATCGTAAACACCTCGGTGGTCCAACTTGGCGTGTAACCTTTCTCAAAAATCGTCTTGAACTTGCTCACATGTACCAAATCGCCCACTTTAAATTTTGCTGGACCAGCGATTTTTATCATGCTGTACACGGTATCCAAGAGTCTTTCGGCGATCGTGGGAGTTACGTCGGCGGGCCGCATGCCAATAGTGCGATGCTTGCGCACGTTGTAATCTGATACGAGACGCGGCAGTTCATCGATCCAATTGTAATTGCCGTTCAGTGTAAACATCTTCCACATGTCGCTTTTGAGCGTACGATTGAACCGCTCAACTACCGACGCTTTCAACGTCGAATACGTGGAATAGTGATTAACGTCGTGTTTTTCAAGATTTTCTGCACATCGACATTGTAAAACTCTTTCCTCATATCCGTTTGTAAATTTTTAGGACATCTTCCACTTGCTCGAATTATCTCAACAATAGCATTAGCCGTCTCGCTTCCACCCTTGCTCTTGAACGGTACGGTCCATGTATACTTGTTCAACACATCGATGACAGTGGTGGTCTCTGTTGAAGCTCGAGTACGGTTGCATCTCGACGATATCAGCCTGCCATAGATCGTATCCTCGACCTATGACGCGTTTTCGTGGAAAATTTCTTCTCACCGGAGCGTGCAATTCCTCGATAAGTCGACGTCTTTCGGAGCTAATTTTTCTCTTTTTGCTGGATCTTTTTTTCATGATTCGACGCGTAATACAAACGACAAAAGTATTTTTTTCCCGCTGATGCCACTCGACTGACTCGTTTCGTCGATACGCTATTTAATTTATAATAAGACCGGATTCGCGAAGTTCATCGATAATCGACAGCACCTCATCGTCGTGAGCGTTGTTGCCCGTTCAGTGCGAAGCGTCGAGCAATCAGACGATCCACTAGCTCGTTGGCATCGTCCCAGTGCACGTAATCGATCGCGTTGTCGTTCAATGTCATTGCATGAGGTAATCCCTTTCCAGATTTCTTCTTCTGTTTCTTGGATGTGATCGACATCAACTGCGCGATTACGTATTTGTACTTGTATCTCCTGTTGCTCATTTCCTGCGAATGATGTTTGTGTTTGTGCACATTCGGCGCCAGCAGCATGCTCCTGTACTTGTTCATATCGTCTTCCGTGTAGAGGAGATCGTCGGGAATTCTCTTGAAAATTAACTCGTAAAGACCGGGTGTACCGGCGTATCGTACGCCGTCGATAATTACATTGTCCGCATCATTCACGTCGAAACGTTTAATGCCAAATATCAATCCATCCTTGTATAGGTAAACGCCGTATACATAATTTATACCATTCATCTGTTTATCTCGCGCTCCGCTCAGGACAACCTCGACGTACTTTTGATCCAGCGGGCCCAAGCCAGCTCGTAATCGCCTCTCGACCTTTCGACATTTGCAGCTGATTTTGAACCTTCATCGCTAGCGAGTCTTCCGTCATTTCGAATACGTTATCCAACGATTCTATTATGGGTACGATCATCGTACGCGGAGTGGAGTTATCGGCTGTACATGATCGTGCGATCGATCATCGGATTTATGCGGAGTCACGGAACGCTCGAAAGTCTCACTCGCTTTCTCTTCCTCTTCCTCCTCCTCCTCCTCCATTTCTTCTTCCTTCCTTTCGCGCTTGGAGGCAGACGCTGCGTCATCGTCGCGTGACTGTCTCTTTATCATCTGCACACCGGGATTATTAACGATCTGTCGCAACGATTTGATAATAGGCTTAAAATGTTTGTCCAATGCCATGTCCTCCTCGATTTTAAAGGTTTTCAGAGCGCGATGTTTCTTGCGGATCGACTCGCTCGTCTTCTGGATCTCTCTCGCGATTTTTTCACGCTCGCGCACATCAGCCATGTGCGCGAGCACATCGTGCTCTGGCGAAGTATCGACAACGACTAGTCACGTTACAGTATCGCGAACTCGTTAAATCCCTTTCTGTATCTCTAGTCTTTAAGCGCACTATCCTTGTCTATTACTAAAAATCCATTTTTTTTTGCCAAGTCACGGCACAATGCGCAAAATTCGTCGTAGGACACGTCGATGTTCACGTGATCATTGTAAACGTGTTTCAAGTTGGTACAAGGTTGTTTGAACAGGATCAGCAGGTTCGCGTTGTCGCGTATCAGATGTTTAGGTATCCTCGCGTACGTCTGACAAAGATAGAAGCAGTCAACGTTTGCGTGGCGACCCATCGAAAAATATTCTCTCACCGCATCCTTCTTGTCGCATGCCACGTCATCAAAGATAAAAATAAAATTTGGGCGCACCTCGTTCGATGGAACGATGTCGCTGTTATTGGAAAACGTAAAGTAGCCGATTTCATCGATAGACGTAAATAGATTTTCGAGATATCGACCTCTTACTTATACTTTGGCTGTTGCAGTGATTTCGAATGGATGTACACGTTCTCGAAACGTACGCCGTTTGGACTCTCGAGCAACTTATGGAGAATGTTGGTTTTACCACAATTCGACGGGCCGCAAATGGTCGCGCGTATAGTACTTGGCAGCATTTTGTCGTGCTTGCGCTTCTTCGCACTGCCTCCCATCATTTATGATTTCGCGTCACAGTTTGTGACATGTATCGTTAGCAGTTGCAGCACGAATTTCATGCTCACACTAAAGGCTACGCGCTCTCGATAGATTATTTAAAGGCGCGCGAATCTGCGAATCGCGCAGTAGTAACATGTATCTCGCGCTGTGTCATCCTTCCGATATTCGAAACTTGAGCGCCGAGCAGTTGCAATATATACCGAAGGTCGTACTCTTACGCGTGTACGGTGAATACATCGAATACGTCTGGGACAAGCTTCCGAAATACATGAAGACAAATTCGGAGGTTCGAACTTGTCGTCACTGCGACGAACACTACAATCAGCCGCGGCAGCGAACGCATATCGACGGCCCCACACCGAAGATAAAGGATTGTAGCGAATGTCGGCGTCGCGCGGCGGTCTGCTGAATCGAGCGAAAAACGCGCTTCCTTTCGAGTTACATATTCCGGGCTACCAGTGGTCCGGACACTCGGCTTACGAAGCGATTAGCCAGAGGTGACGCGGGCATAAATCCGCTGGACTCTGCGTGCCGAGAACACGACATTGCGTATTCTCGGAGCAACGATCTCACCGATAGACACATGGCGGACAAGGTACTCGCTGATAAAGCTCTAGGATGCGTCGTCGCGAGAGATTCGGCTCTGAGCGAGAGAGCCGCCGCAGCTGCCATCTGAGCAGCGATGAAAGCTAAGACCAAGATCAGCATGGACATGAAACCGAAGAAGAAGACGACGAAGAAAAAGGCGACGAAAAAGCGGATACTTCCGATGGCGAAACGTGGCGGTGCGTTACCGTTTCTGCCAATGTTGGGCGCACTCGGATGCTTGATCGGCGGAGCGGCCAGCGTGGCGAAAATGGTAAACGACAGCAAAGCCGCGCGACGTCAGCTCGAAGAGCTGCAACATTATGATCGCGCGATGGAACAAGGACTATATCTCGCTCCGTACAAATATGGACGCGGACTATATCTCGACCCATACAAACGTAGACAGGGCGTAGCTGCAAAGGAAAAAAAAAACAATAAGACAATAAAAATGCCGTCTGGCGCAACTACCAATGTACAATTGAACGAGCTCTCGAGACGTATCATACTTTAGAGGCATTTTTGTGCGTAACGTTACCGATAAGCGGCGTGCGCCGAAATGAAAGCGGTATCGTGAATCTGAACGATGCGACAGGGCCTGATTCTCACTGGGTAGCGTACGCGAAGAGGAACAATCATGTCGTGTACTTTGACATTTTCGGTAATCTTCGATCGCCTAAGGAACTGGTGCGATATTTCGAGAACGATGCTACGACGATAGAATACAATCGCACGTCCTATCAGACGTACGATCAGAGTTTCTGAGGACAGATGTGTCTGCGGTTTCTACAAACGGTAGACGCGCGTGAATTTAATAAGCTCAACGAGGTGCTGTGAAATCTTAGTATTAGTCGAACGCTTTTTTCCGTCTTGTCGTTGACGCTGAGCGGAAAGAGCACCGTCCTCGCGGCGAATTACTTCCCTGCCATAGATTTGAGTGACGGAGATTACGAGCTCGATTTTTGAGACTTATCACACGATATCGAATGTGAACGAATGGAATAACAAATTTTATTTCAAAAACGACGCGGAAATTACAATTTCCGATGGTTCGTACGAAGTGCAAGACATAAATGAATTTCTGAAACGCGAGGTTTTACAGAAACGTCCGCACCGCAACGCACTTGAAATCATTGATGTAGTGGGTGATGACAATAACAATGACACTGATGATGATGATAATAGTGAAGGTGGAGAATACCCGATTACGCTCCGCGCAAACTACAACACAATGAGATGTGAGATTAGATGTGCGTACAGAATAAACTTTGGCAAGTCCAACAGTAGGATCGCTGCTAGGATTCTCGTCGAAGCGTATACTGCAGCCGCGAAGATGGCACGAATCGGACATGTCGATCAACATAATGAAGGTAAACGTTATCCGCGTAGAGTGTAACGTGACCGCGGGTGCATACAGCAACGGCAAAAGCGCGCACACGATATATGAATTTTCGCCGAACATGCCGCCAGAATATAAGATATCGGAGAAGTCGACGCAAATCATTTACCTGCCGATCATCGCACGGAGCATTACGGATCTAACGATATGCATTGTCGATCAGAATGGATGATTGCTCGATTTTCGAGGAGAAGAGATCACCATTAGATTGCACGTATGACGGCGACAGTGATAACGTGAGCGTGAGATGCTCGTGCTGAACGGAGTGTACGCAGAGAGATAACGCATTCTTTACAAAGTCGGTGACGCCACAGCTCGACAACACTTGCTCATCCAGCTGCATCAGGAAGAAGAAGAAACTCAGCACGTCGAACGTTACATTTTTAAAGTCTTTGGGATTCGCGGTGCGCAACATTTGAGATGACTGATATCTTAAACATTAAAGATGAGCCGATCTTCGACGATCGCATCGTTTGAGACTCACACGAGGCAGCCCGTTTACCAACAACGTTTGGGTACAGCGACGAAATAAGAATATCCATACAGCAACAGGATCTGTACACACTGTCGTACGAAAGCTTTCTATATGTCGAGGGAAAACTGATGAAGAACAAAGTGGTCCAGGGTGCTCATGTGGCATTGGGAAATAATTGCATCGCGTTCATATTCGATAAGATTCGATATGAATTCATGTGGAGATTGACCGTAACAGAAATGTGAGCATAACTAGCACGCTCAAAACCTATGTAACAGTGTCATCCGACAGAAGCGTTCTATGGAATGCCGGCTGGAATGCGCAGACTACTACAGCCAGATATTTTAATTTCTGTGTACCACTGTACTGCTGGGATTTTGCGAAGATTACAAACGCGTGGTGATCAACGCTCATCACGAGTTGATTTTAATAGGAACGCGCAACAATTGTCTGACGGGAGACCCGGCGATAGAGCCAACGCTCGAATTATTCAAAATACACTGGCGAATGCCGCACGTGTTATTGAGCGAGATAAATAAACTGTTGATGTTGCGCGCTTTGGAGAGCGGATGATATCTGAGCATGGCTTTTCGCTCGTGGGATCTGTACGAGTTTCCGCTCTTGCAGAGCACAACCAAGCATTCATGGGCCATCAAGACGGCTACTCAGCTCGAAAAGCCGCGCTACGTTATTTTCGCTATGCAAACAGGTTGAAAAAACGTCATGTCCGAGGATGTAAGTCGAATCAATGACTGCAAATTAATCAATGTGAAACTTTACCTGAATTCGGAATGTTATCCGTGCGATGACTTGAATTTGGATTTGATAAAAACAAATGTGCGATTCTGTACGACTTGTACGCAAGGACTACTACAGATACGAGTACCTTGAGTCGAGTCTCACCTTTACAACTTTTTTACGTAATGGCCCATTCGTGATTATCGATTGCTCTCGATAGAACGAATCAGTCAAGAGTGGCACCGTGGACGTGCGATTAGACTTTGAATGTAAAGAGGATGTACCCACAAATACAACAGCCTATTGTCTCATAATATGTGATCGCGTGGTTCAGTATAATCCATTGACCAACGTTGTGCGCAAAATCACTTAAATGCACCTCTGACACGATATAAGATCTATGATATGTCGCAATCGACCGCAATCTTCTCGATAACATGTTCGCGGATCTGCAAGAATTCATCGTTAACAAGAAATTTATCGTGAAAGAAGTGGAGGTGCTGAAACAGGGGACCGTTCTCACACATTACATTTTTCCGTGCCATGGAAATTTTTGACAAGATCCGACAGGTCTTGCGCTTCCTGGTTGACTGCTTATCACCATGGATTGTAATGGGAGGACGGAATGGTTTCGTACAACGAGGCGAAACGTCTGATCACAGCAGCTGTATTTGAAGATGATGCTATCGTGTACGTTAAGGGACGCGAGAAATTAACGTGGCTGTAGAACTTACTTTTGAACAATGAGTGAGAACGCATGTGCATTGAGACCTTGGATGTAGTTTACGAAGACATGGAATCTTTAATCAAGCTGGATGTTGCTAATACTATGCGATGTGGACAATATGTTCAGAATTGCGCGTTACAAAATGTATTGAAAATATATAACTAGTAATTGCAAAAGAATTTTTTAAATAAAAATATGTTAACGTATTTATTACGTATTTTTTTTCTCTTCCTTTGTAATACATGTATGTATGAATGTGTATGTATGAACGTATATGTATGAACGTATATGTATGAACGTATATGTATGAACATATATGTATGTATGAACACATATAACGTATATGTATGTATATATGTATGTATGTATCCGAAAACATCAACGCTTCTGTTAAACGCATCGCGACATGTCCGATCTAACACTACATATATGCAATGTATATAAGCAATAAATGTATATTAGACTTTTTTCATTCAATCGTAAGCTTCAGTTACGAGCGTTAAAACATGGACCGAGTAAAAGAATATATACGCTGAAAATCAATCGAGCGAAAGGGGTACCATCCGTTGTCGCCAAGTCCACCAAGTCCACCGCCATCGAAGGAAAAGAAAGATATTGGGAATGTCCTGGAGAAAAGGTGTCAAAATCGTCAACGTGCTCATCATCAACGCCATCGAAATATAAATCATAAAATATAAGCATTGATAAACACGCAAACAAAAAAAAATACGTAGAAAGAAAATACGTGAAAGAACGTGTGTTGCGACATGTTCGCAATTCTTAGAAAGAGGGGAGAATTACCCCCTCTTCGGTTCTAGAAGTTTTATTTACATCGCAATTTACGCGGGTGCAATTAGTCTTGCGATACTCGCTTGTTACGAACGGTTGAAAAAAATGTACTTCGCTAAACAGGAACGCATCGTACGAAACGAAGAAGAACTGCAGTAACATGTAAGTTTTAACATTTTATACACAAAAGAAACGTTTTTAACAATATGTATGTATACAGCATGGAGCATCGCAAGTTGCGTTTATTGAGCAGATGTTACGATCTGATGACTACGGGCTACAAATTTTTGGAAATTGGAATTAACGTTGGCCCACCGAGTTACGTGGAGATCGCCCTGCGAGATCATCGCGAACATGAACTGCTGCTCTCGAAACGTGGAAGGGCTTCTACGAGCAACGATGGAATATTTACAAGATGCTGCGAAACGAATACAAGGACAATTTTATAAGCGTTGGACCGCTAACTGTTCAGCGTTTGCATGCTGAACGATGCTACGCTCGTATGCCTCAATTCTTCGTCCGTACGCATGATGATGAAAAAGAAAAAACAGAAAAAACGCTAAACATATGTTTGAGTTTGACGGATATATCGATGTAATGTTCGAATGATTAGCCCGACTCGATACGGTTGATGTCAAGTATACGCGATTCTCCAACAACGTGTCCAAAAACACTATACGCGATAGTGACATCTTTAACAAACATCAGTTCGTCGATTGTGAGCTATTGGCTTTAGTTTTTTAATATGTACAAAAAAAGAAATGATGTAATAATATAGTATGTGAATAAAAAATTGTTTTTGTTCATATCATTATGTATGTACTTTCTTTACTTCCTATCCATTCATCCTATATCTCGACGCGCTATAGCGATAACTTTTCGTGACGGCACTTATGATCTAAAGTGTTTTATATACAATTGCCCCCCCCCCTATAGATAAATCCTAGGCAGGATCGCTTTTCAACGGCGAAGATCGATTCTCAACGTCAGTTTTTGTCCTGCTTTGTCCGCGTGCAAGACGTATTATAACGTGAGTGATATTTTTTTCCCTAACATGCAACAATATTCTACCATTTAGTGTTAATAGTAGAATATTGTTGTACATTTTCTGTAATTAAGTGAAGTGATAATTTTTTTTTACTGTGTAGCTATAACATGCAAAAAGAACAAAAAGTTGAGGAGACTGCCTCGTCTTCTTCCTCCTCCTCCTCTTTCTCAGAGGAGATTCAGAGTAATATCATAATTGATCTCACTCAATTACATGTAGATCAATTAAGATTGTTCTATCGCCTCATCGAGATTGCCGATGAAGTAGACGATCTCACTCATGTGCGCATTAATAGAATTGCGTTCAACCATCTTATCGGCAATCTCGATGAGGTGGTGGTGGAAGAAGAAGTAGAAGAGGAACTGGAAGAGGAAGTGGAAGAGGAAGTAGAAGAGGAAGTGGAAGAGAAAGAAGAGGAGAGCGTCTCCTCCTCCTCTTTCTCAGAGGAAATTCAGAGTAATATCATAATTGATCTCATTTACATGTAGATCAATTAGAACTGTTCCATCGCCTCACCGAGATTGCCGATGAGATGGACGATCTCACTCATGTGCGCATTAATAGAATTGCGTTCAACCACCTCATCGACAATCTCGATGAGGCTGTGGAGGAAGAGGAATAAGAATTCAGCGGAAGATGAGGAGGAGAAGGAGGAGGAGGAGGAGGAGGAAGAAGAGGAAGAGGAGGAGGAGGAGGAAGAGGAGGAGGAGGAGGAGGAAGAGGAGGAGGAGGAGGAGGCGGTGGAGGAAGAGGAAGAGGAAGAGGAATAAGAATTCAGCGGAGGATGAAGAGAAGGAGGAGGACGGAGAGGGAGAGGGTGTGGAAAAGGTAAGAAGATTTTTGTATTATATATTTTTTTCTTTCTTTTTTTCTTTAATATTTTTTGTTCGCGTTATAATACCGCCACGCATTTTGGGGTGGGAGTGGACTCCGCGGCGGTCTGAAACGCATTTTGGGACAGACGCGGAGTTTGCGGTGGCGGCGGTGGTGCTGGCGCCTGCGGCGAGGTGTGGGGTGACGGCGGTGGCGCTGACGCTGATGCTGACGCTGGTACCTGCGGCAGGGTGTGAGCATCATATCGGTAAACACTGATAGCATCAGGACTTTCCACGCCTCCTCTCCCTTCCCCGCGCTACCAGTACCCCTCCCCCCTCTGTGCCTTTCCCCGCGCCCTCCTCAGAGGACCTGGGTTAGAACCGCCACTATTATACTACTTAGGAGGACAAAGAGTTCCCGCTGATGATTCGCGCCAACAACAATACGGTGAAAAGCGAAATCAAATACGCCTATCGGATAAATTTTACAAAACCTCGTAACATTGACACTCGCTGTTGGGATTTTCGTCGAATCGTGTGCTGGAGTCGCGACAGTAGCACGAGTCGGATGTGCCGATAAATATCATCAACATAAGCATTATTCGTATCGACCGCGACGTGACCGCGGGTACATACAGCAATGACAGATGCGTGCACACGATAGACGAGTTTGCACCGAGCGTACCGCCAGGATATAAAATATCGGAAAGACCTACGCAGATCATTTACCTTCCGACTTTACCGTCGTACAGAGCACTATGGATGTGATGATTCGCCTGATGGATCAAGACGGTTGATTGCTCGATTTTCACTGGGAGGAGATCACCGTTAGATTGCACATATGATGGCGCTAACGTGAGATGCTTGTGTTAAACGAACAGCCGAAACAGATGATAGATACACCTGTTAACGGAGAGACTATATGGAGAGAAACTCACTGCGTCCAACGTTGCATTTTTAAAGCCGTTGAGTTTCATGAAATGTTTGCTATCTTGAATATTACCAGTGAGCCGATCTTTGTCGACCACAACGTCATGATTGATACTCACACGTACAATCCATACACTAACATTACATTTGACATAATGACGAGATATGTGTAGATACCCATACAGCAGCAGAATTTGTACACATTGCTGTGCGAAAGTTTTCTCTAGGAAGATTGACAGTAAAGAAGAAAAACGATCAGATATCGATGCACAGTTGGCCAGAATCTCGAAAAGCTGGCCAAAAGTCGAAAAATTAATTTCAGATTTTCGAACATGTAATTGTTGTTTCGGAAAGAAAACTAAATTTTCTTTCGAATGTGTCCTATCCCAGAGTTATATATCCCATACCTGAGTTTCCAGTTCGAATCTGCCCTTCGCACGGAACAGCCGTGACAGTCAGTACTAACTCAGATTTTACTGCTGTTGTTTTGTGTGTGTATTTCGAAAACGGAGTTTGGAAATCGAATTTTGCAAAATGGATTCTCTTCTTAAAAATATGTATAATAAAAAACAATACTAACAATATATATTTCTATGTATTACATATTTAGTTTTTGAATTAAATGTAAGTATTTAAAAAATATATTTTGAAAGAATTAAATTTTCAACTAACCAAACAGTTATATATACCACCTCATTCCGAGATATTATTAGTACCATCTTTTAGTTTATACTCTTTTCTTTCGAATTATTATAAATACTGCATTTAGCTGTGTTTGTGGTAATGAGAAAAATTTTTGTACAAGCGCTCTGCGCTATTCGTTTCAGTATCGATCGCTTGTCAAGCATGTAAATGCATTAGGATCATAGCATGCAGGTAGATATTATGCGAGAATCTTTTGTTACGGGTAGGGCCGTATAGTAGAAAGTCGACAAGTATTTCAGGTAAAAAAATCGGATATAATATTGTAAAAAGTTGTAGTAAAAGCATAATATTTCTCGATTATGCTAAATTGTAATATTTAATTGGTAAGACATGTAACGTTCAAATTATTGAAGTTATTCAAGTTCAAATTATTGAAAACAAATCGACAAACTAGAACTTTTTAAATATGTATACATAACATATATACACATATATACATGACATAATTATAAGTAATAAAAATTTATTTATTATAAAATAAGACTTTTAGAGCAATGATCAAAATATTATTTTGTAGATCTGAGAATGTGTTTTAAAATAGTATACATTTATTTATACAAGAAATTTACATATAATTCATAGTAGGCTATATAGGCCGGTTCTAACCCACTCTGGGAGGGGGGAGGGGCAAGGTACCCGCGGCGCAGGGGAGTCCGCAGGGAGGGGAGGGGGTTACACTAGGCGAGGAGTGACGTCACAGGGAAGGGGAGATGGATGACAGGAAGTGATGTCACTTGGCGAGGGGATGACATCACGGCGGTGCGCGGAATGACGTCACAGTGAGTGACGTCGCGGAGATGACTTTGCGGTGCGGAGGAGGGGGGGGGCGAGGATCTCCCGGATGCAAGAAATTACGTAGCGGGAAATTGCGTAGCGGGAGTGTGCGGAAACTTGTGTCCGCGTCGCGGTGATGACATGGTGCAGTCAATAGCCGGGCGCGATCCGCCAATCCCCACCGCCAGCAATAACCGAACGCGATCCCCATCGCGCGCTTTTCATTAATACTTGCCATTACTTATACTTATCATTAATACTTACTGGTGCGTGTGTGCATGCGTAAATTACTAAATGAATATATGAAATGAAACAATATTTGATAATCACGTTCAATCAAGACACGAAAATTATATACGTACAATAAATTAATATTAATATAATCTTATTAATATAATAACTACTTACGTTTCTCTTATCAGCTCATTATCATCGTCAATATCTAACTCAATTCTTAATCCGTCTGGTTGTTCGACTGCTCTACCCACCGCCTGAAGCGCATCCTCACTAAAATTAATGATGCTTCAGCGCATTCTCACTAAAATTAACCGTTTTCTCCGCCAACAAACGTGCTTGCATGTTTATATATATCATCCGCTCAACAAAATTATTGATGTTGACCATCTTTATTATAAAAATCTCGCACAAATCGATTAATAATCTGACCGATAGTTAAATCGACAAACAGACCGATTGACCGCGAGGGCTGTGCAAGATTTTATATAGTAAAGATGTTCGTGGAACATGATACCATTCCGAGAAAACAATATCTTGATCAAAATTTACACCTCAACGAAATTTATATCACATCGAACGATCTCATGAATATACTTCAACATTTTTATCAGTTATAATTAGATCAATGCGTTATATCAACAGGCAAAAGTACAACGCTTCCCCGGTCAAAAATGTATGCCTCAGCCAAAAAATATATCACGCGTTCGAACGATTCCATGAATATATTTCAACATTTATCAGTTACAATCATCAGTTATAATTAGATCCTTATAATCAATATGTCAACGATAAAAAGTACAATGCCTCGAATAAAAGCGTATGCCTTAGCTAAAAGTATACGAGAAGACGTCGCGCTCGAAAGATTCCACTTCAGTATTTTTATCACCTGCAGCGCTTCGCATTGGAGCGCAATTAAACATATATCTATTTAATAGCTATCGGATTAATATCGAACTGCTACTAAATCAATATTAAATTGCTATCGAACTGCTATCGAACGGCTGTCAGATTGATATTTAACAGCTATAAACAGCTTTCAGACTGATATCAGATTATCGGTCCATTTTAAATTCTATTTGCTATATATATGTATTAGGTGTTGGAATTAATTCCGTAGCGTTTTTTTAATGAAAGAATGTTATTTATTTCACATGAGCATTAAAAAATACATTAATGAAAGTACTTCCCATCACTTTCTACTACTTTTGACCATCTTTCTGGCAGTACATGAATCCCGCGTCGGAAAAACGACATGTCTTTTGAGGCTATCCAAGAATCGATCCATTTTTGAGCTTCTTCGTAAGAATGAAAGCGCCGGTCAGCTAGGCCATGTGCCATCGAACGGAATAGGTGAAAATCGGAAGGAGCTATGTCAGGTGAATACAGCGGGTGGGGTAGAACTTCCCATTTAAGCGTTTCCAGGTAGGTTTTTACTGGTTTTGCAACATGAGGCCGAGCGTTGTCATGTAACAAAATCACTTTGTCATGTCTTTGCGCGTATAGCGGCCGTTTTTCTTTTAAGGCTCGACTCAAACNTACTACAGCGACAAAAACGTGGTTTCGTACTGGAATAGTAGACACTTCCAGCTATCCAACGCTGCATTCATTTCCCACCCTACCTCTCTAGGACGCCTTCTGCGCGCGCAGTCTCGTTATTTAATAGCCAGACCTCGTATTAATGTGAGATAACATATATTTTATTTAAAAAATCTTACAATTCTTCCTGATGTCACAACCACCAGTAATTTAAATACATTTTGCAAAGCATAATTCTTTGCATGTTTTTACATCGTATAGTATTACAATCATTTAGATTAATTAAAGATTCCATGTCTTCGTAAACTGCATCCAAGGTGCGTGTTCCAATTCACACACGGAACTCAGGAGTGGTCCAGATAAACTCACCGCGGAAGTTTCACAATTCCTATTGATAAACTGACTCCGTTTTCCGGCGTCCACTTAGCTACTTGTCGGCGAACTTTTCGTATCGTAGCGCTATCGCGGATATCAGAGTAGAGAGAGTTATTTCGATTGTCTCCGAAAGCAAGCCGAAACGTGAACGGTGCGTGATAATCCGATTGTCTCCGAACACCGACCCGAAGCGTGAACGGTGCGTGCTATTCATCACCACGTGCGCGGCGCCAGATGATAATCGCAGGAAAAACAAACGGGGCTCACAGCTGTGAAGCCCGGGAACAGCGGGCCTTCGCTCGAGGGGGGAGGGTGAGAATAGAATCGCGCGCGTATTGAGTTCCCGATACTGTACAGTGCGTAAACTGCAGCCAATCTAACGAACGGTAGGCGCGTGAACGCCTACCGTCCGTTAGATTAGCTAGATTGATAGTACGATAGAAGTACCTTTTCACCACACTATCTCATCAAGTCCCCCGAGAGAGAACTCTCTGGAGCATTCCTCGCTAACTTATCTTAAGAAGGTTGGTAACGCGACCTCGCGCGAACTCCAATTCCCTATAGACCACATAACATCTCTTCTCTTGTAATAACGGATGTATTACTCCTTAGAAGAATTTGGTATAAAAGTCCGCAAATCTCGAAAGTAATTTCCGAATTAATTGTAAGACTTTTCTACGGCTGGTTTCTCCCTGTGACGTCGGTGACGTTACCCGAAATCCTTGTTCCTTCGTCTCTCAGCAAGTTGTCTTCGACTTTTCTTAAATCGTTTTGACTCGGTTCTCCTGAATTATTCCTGGATTCCTCAGGCATTTCTGCAGTGTTTAGTAGATCCTCCGCATTTGAATATTTATCTGCATACAGTTCTTGGCTTCGACTTTTGTTCTCGTCAGTCTTCCAAATCTGATTAATGTATCGTTCCCATGTCCAATTATCGTCCAAAACAACGAAATAATGCAACTTCCCTGTTACGCCTAATAACTCTTCCGAAACGGAATTTTGTATTCTTATAGTCTCTGTATTGTATTCTCTCTCCCACCGCGAAACTTCTACAAGTCTTCAATGTGTTTGTAGCTTTTTTAGGTTAATTCGTAAATAAATTAAAATTCATGCGCAATTTATCTCTAAAAATTTTATCGCATTGCTACGCTCGTGAGGAGTTATCCTATATTGCACTAAAAAGTCTTAGTTACCATTTCTTCTAAGGTCAAACTTCTATTCCTAGGATCATTCAACAATATTTTTCGTAAAGAATTCTTTAAGATTTGAACACATTACTCTGCTAAGCCGTTTGTAGCTAGATGATATGGAGTTATTAATTTGGGTGCTTTTTAATTTTAAGAATTGCAGAAATTCTGAAGAACGAAAATTTCGGTCATTATCCATGATCATAATTTTTGGAGAACCAAAATTTATGAAGATTTCTTTACAAATTTTTATAGTAGTTGCTGCGGTATTATTTTTGACTATTTTCACAAAAGGCCATTTTGAAAACACATTAACATATATAAAAAAAACAATGCATCCATAAATGATCCCACATAATCAACGTGCACACGTTTAAACGGAGATTCTAGTTTTCATTTGTGTATTTGTGTTTTCGTTACGGATTTCGTTACAGATATCGCAATTTCTTCTCTGCTAATTCCTCAATTACTTTATCGAGACCAGACCACCAGAAAAAGTTAGTGTCTTCATTTGTATTACACCAAAATGATCTTTATGTAATTCACAAAGAAATTGCTCTCTAACTTGATAGGAATTGTCACTTTTCCGTTACACAAGAGTACGTCCTGTTTATGCTAAAGGCCGCTTGATTTACATTGAAACGCAGTTTAACTGATATTTCTTCTTTTTTCCGTAACGCTTTCAAAATCTTATTTAATTGCTCATCTATAGCTGAGGCGCGTGCTACATCTCTTGCTGAAATTGATAAGCTCTGTACGGTTTGTATTTCATAAACGTCCACTACATCTCACTCTGTGGTGGGAGTTATTGTCGGCATTCGCGACAAGCAATCGGTGTTAATGTGTTAATGTGTTGTTTCGTGTTCTTATACTTAATATCAAAAGTAAAATTTCCTGTAGGAAAACCGCATAATGCTGCATACGCATTGCTGTATACACTGATAATGTTTTTGTAGGTGCAAATATTTGCACTAATGGCCTATGATCAATATATAACGTAAATCTATTTCCATACAAGTATTGAAATTTCTTTATGCCAAAAATTTTAGGCGTGCGCCTCTTTATCAATTTGAGTGTCTGATAACGTTCGCGATGTGTACTGTAGAACTCGCTCCGTTGCATCAGGATAACGATGCGATAGTACTGCTCCAATGCCGTATGGGCTGGCGTTAGTAGTTAAAATCAATGGGAGTTGAGGGTCGAAGTGTGCAAGAACCGTATCACTTTTAAAATGATTCTTTGCCGATTTAAACGCGCTTTCACAATTGTCAGTCCACTTCAATACAGTTCCTTTCTGTAATATACTGTAACAGTGCTAAAATGGAACTTAAATTTTTAATAAATCTATAGTAATTTATCATATCGAGAAATAAACATAATTTCTTGACATTTCTCGACTCGATTTTTGTCAATCGCTACTCTCTCCATCGTTTTATGCAAACCATTTTTGTCTATTCGATACTCACAATATTCAATACTGTCTCGAAAAAATTCGCATTTACTCTCATTGATTCTAATATTAGCCTCCGAAAGGCTATAGCACCAGCCCAAGCCATTGCAAATGTATCTCATTTTTAGGTCCGATGATTTTGATATCGTCCAGGAATACCGATATTCTCGGCATCTTGCCTTCAATTTCTCGCTGCCAAATAGCTGATGCAGAAAAGACTTCATACATTAATTTTGTGCAGCAAAATAGTTCTTTATGTATATTCAGTGTAAGCAGCTCTCGGTCTTTTTCGCAGATTTCAAACTATAAGTACGTTTCAAATATATTTTAGAGAATTTTTCCCCAACAGCCATTGACGCGAATAGTTCGTCGATCGTTGGCAGCGGGTGCTCATCTATCCACAGGTTTGCGTTTAGTGTAACACCACAGATGCGGACTATGCCTGCTTACAATGGGTGTAGCCGATCTCGATGTATTTATCTTTTCTAAAATCCCGGTTTGAACAAGTAATTGCAGCTCCTCTTCTACAGGCTGCAATAATTTAAAAGGCACCATACGCGCTTTCAGAAATACTGGTTTAACGTTTTTTTTTTTTAAAGACAACCTAGCTTGTTGATATTTTATTTTTATAAAAACCGAATCTAAATTATCTTTGTATTGTTGTGACAATATTCCGATCCTTTATGTAATGTATGTATGCTATTTATTGACTCTGTTAAATGCATGTGCAACTGTTGAATCCACTTACGTCCTAACAAGGGGATCGTCGCGATCCATGTTGGATACATATAGATTTAATTCTATAATTATTCCATGTAGTGTGACTATAACTAGTACAACCCCGACAATTTGAATAGACGTTTTACAAAAAGTGACTAATTGTAACTAATTGAACGCAAACGTCGATTTTGAAAATGTTCTCGCATTGTTCTGCTACTTATTATAATGGCAGCTCCGCTGTCGATTTCGAAATGTAAAAACTTACCGTCAACCAAAGGTGTTTCGTAAAACTTATCCCTATACTCGGTGTGCTCAATTAATAGTACCTCTTCAATTTGGTTAGCGGCCGCTCATTTCGCTCCTATACATAGTTTTTGTAAGTGGCCTGGCGTACCACATTTGTAACATGTAATATTCCTATCCATTGTACATTTATTCGCCATGTATTTACCGCCGCATCTGTAACAAGACATATTAGTAATTACATTCTAACCCGCTTTATCAGGATTGAATTGACTCGCATGTTGCCCTGTTTTTGCAAGTTTCGCCGCCACTTTCTATTTAGGATGATTTTTCTTCTCCGTCTACTTGTCTTTAGTGCTCATGTAGCTGACCATTGCCGTCAATCCCTGTAGTGGTTGTACATCTTTCAGAGTACTGCTCAATAACTCCATAGTTGTAGCCACTTGTACAGCTTTTTCAAAGGTTAAGTCTCCAGTAATCGAGATTGTGTACGATGACTTGTCAAACCAAAGACGAACTGGTTGGGTAAGACAGTTTTAGGATAATTGCAGAGGATTCAATTTATGTAACGCTGCGATAAAATCCTTGATGCCTTCTTTTTGCTTCTTTTAATAAAAACGGAAATTCTCAGCAATCTCTAAAGGCTCAGGGGCGTAATATTCAGCGATATTAACTAATGTATCGAGCTGAATAAGGATCTGCCGGCGCCAGTTTATTGCAAATAATGTCGAACGCAGTGTCGGTGCAATAAAATGTAATAAGTACATGACTTTCTACTCGACCGGTACTTTGAAAATTTTTATGGCAGTTGTGAATCGATGTAACCAACGCTTCCAATCCGTAATTGTTGGATCGAAAATTTCAATATTAAAATTTCCGTGTAACTACTTTCCTATTTTGAGTGTACTTCAATATTGAATTCAAGCTCGTTCTGATATGTATGTGCGGTTTTCGCAAATATATCAATCGCCACGCTAAATAGAATGTAAAATTATGGCTGTAACCATCCTCGTAAGTCTGTTTTGAACATAGACCTGTTGTACGTAATCGTAATGTCTCCTCAAATCTTTCCTTCACCACGTGGATTACTTCCCAGTTTTCTCTTGCTTTGAATCGTCTTACTCACTATTACTTCTATTTAGATATATTCCATCCTCGTCGCCAATTCTGTTGTGTATTGGTGAGAAATTGAGGAAAACTCTTGCCTAAGCGCCAGTCAGATAATGTCCTTTATTTTACAAAAGTGAGAAGGTTCTATCGCCAATCTAATCAATCTAACGGACGGTGGTCGCACGAATGCCACTACGCTATCTAACCAAATCCACCGAGACAACCCTCTGGCGCATGCCTCACTAACTTATCTTAAAAAAAGTAACGCAACTCTGCGCGAACTCTAATTCCTTATGGATTACATAACAAGGGTGAATGTAAAATTCATTACGCGGAGGAACGGGAAACTCTATCAGAAATTCTACACTCGAAGTTGAGTCAGCTGGTGATAGTGGTCGAGGAGACGGAGGAATGGATTGAATAGAAGAGTCGGGAATGAGAGGTGGGGTGTCTGGCAAGATTCGTTCCGTCAAAACGTCCGAAAACGGGAGTGACGGAAATCGAAGAGGAGGTGAAGGAAAAAGAGGAGGTATCGCCTTTAATGCGTCCTGATGAATCAGCGAAGCCGGTAGTGGCGAAGATGATGGAGGTTCTAATTGAAGCGTATTTTCGGCTGGATGAACTTAACTCCGAGAACGAGAGATCTCAAGATATTCCTGGTATGCTTGGTTCAGGAGTCTCCGCGTTTCAAGATAGGCCCGACTTCTAAGCCAACCTTTGTGTGGGCGATTTAAGCGTGACACTATGATTTTATGTTGGGTTTGGCTTCGCGGTGAATATATAGATATATAATTTAAAGAGAAACTTACTGCTACTCAGTGAGTCTAGACTTTTGGAGATGATCGTGACTCCAAGGCCCTCGGATTGATCCTCGGTGATTGAAAGTGGTCTTGGCTAGATGTCCCGTGGATATTTGGAGGAGGCTTGACCAAGCGATTTAGAAACACTAGGCTTCAATCGAGTGATTTGACCGTGTCGCGAATAAGATTGCTTGAGAGATCTGATCGCGGCTCACCACTAGAATCAGTTAAGTGATCTAGTCGCGGACTGGCAGAGTGTCGGCTGACTAAGTAACTTTGACTGTATAGTCACAAATCGGCAAAGTTTCGTTTCGTAGTTGGAAATTTGGTTGGTCTACGTTCGCGAAGGGCCTCCTTTTATATTTGCGAATTAGTAGTACCGTATGCAGCCCTCGCATATGTTAATACTCTAATTTAGGATTAGAATTAGAGATATCAGTGAATTGGATGATATTGGGATAAGTGTTTGAAACGACATTAATCATCGACCGACATTTGCCGGATATTTAATAGTTTAGAACCACATGTGTCATTTACTACAGACAACTGCTGTTTCAGTTTGTAAATCCTTAATCTATTTACTTCTTTTGTTTCTCGGGATAAAGTTGTTCTATTCGACACTTGGTTCAAATATGCAATTCAACAACTTCGTCCCGAGTGGATTATTAGTCTATAAAGGCGAGTGTTATTTAGCTTGTCACTATTATATAATAACTTTCTATGGTAGAAATAGATGATCTACCGGTAATACTTGTTAATAACTTTTATGGTGATAACAGAAATTCTCATCGAAGAAAAGCACTGTGAAGTCTGGGCGTAACAATATCGAAACAATATTAAAAACATTAATTTTATCAAATATTGTTATGTCTTTCAGCGCAAAAATAAGAAACTTAGGGATTCAGTTTGCCTTAAGGATTAGAATCCAAGAGGAGCGCTGAGGAAGGTATACGGAAGGGCGACGAGTAAAACACATTTCAGTTTTATTATAAAGATTTCCCTTTTCTTATTACACTGATTTAAAACAATTTCCCCTTTAGCAATATTATTAGAAATTTGCATTAGCGATTATAGTTACTCGTGTAATTATGAGTACTTATATTTTGCGCTCGCGATAATACAGGGTGGACCAAAAGTCCGTTTAAATTTGAATCGGTAGCTTCGACGAGCAGCGACGGTGGGGTGGGGCGGAAAGGTTACGAAGCGCAAGAGCGGCCATTGGGAATTCAGTACCATGTCATCGTTCAGCGATAAACAACGTGCGTTCTGTGTACGCGAGTACTACCGCAACAACGATTCTTTTACTCTAGCGCAACGAAAATTTTGCGCTCATTACAACATACGGCGTAAAAATGAAGCTCCATCGATTCAATTGATTAGAAAATGGGTACAGAAGTTCGAGGAGACAGGTTCAACAATGAATCAACCACGATCCGGCCGACCTAGAACATCAAGAGATCCCGAAAATGTCGAGCGTGTAAGAGCGTCTATTTGTGAAAATCCTGGACTCTCTACTCGGAAGCGGTCTAACGCCTTAGGTGTGCCCAGATCATCTTTGATTCGTATTCTTCACAAAGATTTACATTTATATCCGTACAAAATCCAAATCCAACGACTCATTAAGTGCTGTTCGCGAAATTTTTGGACAAAAAGTGATATCCAAAAGAGATGATATTAACTGGCCACCTCGTAGCCCGGACTTATCCCCAATGGATTTCTTTCTTTGGGGATACCTTAAAAGTAAAGTTTTCAACAGCAACCCAGTGTCCCTGGAGGAATTAAAGGAAAATATTCGAGAGGAAATGCAAAACATTTCACGAAACACTTGTGAGGCCGTCATTGAAAATTTCCGCTCTAGGTTGCAGCAGTGTCAAAATAGTCAAGGATCACATATGGATGATGTAATTTTTAAAAAATAAAATCCCTATTTGTGTACTTTAATAATAAATTAACAGTTTTTATCTCACATAACTAGTTTCTTTTAAATCATCATTTGAAATGTAAACGAACTTTTGGTCCACCCTGTACTTGTGAGGCGGTCGATATCGCGTTTGTAAGAGGATACTCGCCGCTTGCGATGGGCGTAGCGTGCCTGTAAATTAGCTTTTGTGAGAGACTCCGCGGCCGGCGATTAGGCGGCCGAATTTATAGCAGTGCGCGGGGTTTCATTACCGCGCCTTTTGGCAATCAATATGATTATATTTGTGGGTCATGCCCGGTGACATTGTTCGCGCGTGGATCGCCAATTCTGTAGTCTTGCATTTCCGCTAACTCGTTGCTATGCTAAAATGCAAGGATTATTCGTAGTAGCTTTTAGGATTACAACAATATTGACTAAACATATCGAAACAATATTAAAGATATTAATTTTGTTATACATAAATAATATAAAATTAAAAATTATAGAACAAAGTTGAATTTAAAAACTTTCAATAATATAATACTTTATGTTCGCGCGTTTTATTCAATATCACTGTCATTTTCTTCCTTATCTTCCTTGTCTTCATTATCGTCTGTGTTATTCGTATCATTCGTACAGTCTAATGTTGCATCTAGAAATAAGTAATTATAAAGCATATAATATGAATAAATCATTATTTGTTATGTATGATATGTGAAAGAAATTAATGAATTTTCATTAGAGTCTATTAAAACATCGTTAACAAACATTGGTAACTGTTCTCCTTTGAATCAAACAAATTATCGGTTATCTTATATTTCCCAACCATAGTTAAGTGAAGACATATTCGATGCATCCACATTCTTAGTTTTAATTTAAAAATACTCATTGACGTCTTTAAATGCATACGTTTTCAAAAATATTGCAAATCTTGCTTCATTTACACGATTTCTTCAAACCGTACATCTGACAAATTCCTCTACCTTGTCAAATATTTCTGTAAAATTATTTTCATTCAAATTACCAAAATCAGTAAATGTTTTTTGAAAGGTTTCACAGTTTCGTAATAAATTTAAAAATCGTTTTTTTCCTTTTCTAAAGAATGATGAATTATAATTGCATCCAGTTAATGCGTGAAAACTTGAGAGAGAAGCACATATTGATGTCCCTAAATTTATATGTAATTCAGTCACATTAATCATTCTTTGAGAATTTTCGATACCGACCTCCATCTAAATTTTTAAGAAATTTTTGAGATTTTTCATATTTCCAAGCATAATAACCAGAATGTCAGAAACATCTAATTAATACGTTCGCGTCATAATCAATGTTGCATGCATAATATACAATTTTTGTATCAGTTTCTTCATGTGCTGTGCAAAATCATTTTCAATTGTTTTCCTCACTTTTCCATTATTACGTCCGGAAGACTCCACGATTCTTGTCTTTCACGAAAATATTGCCATCGAGCCGGAAATTAAACACTTGTGGGAATTAATTGGAAAGGAATTTTAATCTTTTGTTATATATTATGTAATAGGAGATTGCAATAATATCAAAAACGTAAAACGTCATCTATTAATAATAGAAGTCAAAGGATAATACCTAATAGATTGATCGAATATCCAAAATCGCAAGTGAGATGGAGTATTTTCAAGCTGACAATAGAATCGATTTATATGACACTTAGGAACAATTGATTCCCATATTTTTCCTCTGATATATCAAAGACAAAGAAACTCATAGTATAAATTAAGGTGCGCGAAATGCACAGCGGTCCGATCAGAAAACTTATGAGTTGCGAGTAATTTAAAAAAACCGACAAATCGCGAGTAATTTAGATTACTGCAATTCTGGTTCGGAAGTACATTCTAGTGAGTGAAGTGATTTCTGAGGGCGGGTCCTCCAGTGCGACAGAGGGACGTCCTCTTCTGCGAGAACTTCCCGGAGAAGGGTGTAGAGCTAACCCATCCATTTCACCCAAAAGTTTAAAGCAACCTATTTATTAGAAGTTTTATTTAAAAAATTCAAAAAATTCCAGTGCCCTTCCGATCATTGAATAAATATAAATGGGCGGAGCGATCCGCACTAACGCGACGTCAACTAATCCGACGGTAACAAACGCGGTGGCCGATAACGCGACCTTCCAGCCGTCTTAAAACATAAACATATAAAAACTTTAATCTATTACAAATAATTAAACGAGTAGAAAAACAAGTAAAAAGTGAAACAAGAACCTCTTCCAACTATACTTTTCGGCCAAAATCGACTCCACCTCCTCTAGAAATTTCCTACTCTCTAACCCTTAACCCACATAGTCACCTATCAATATTCCTCAATATTCAACCTCTCGTCAACCTTCTCCAACTGACCATACCTCTCACTTAAATTCTTCCAACCATCAAATCATCTATCTTCGAATCCTTTGAAGATAATCCTTCTTTAGATAAACTAATTCATATCTCTCACCCATCTCTCTCTCTCACTCGAACGACTTAGAAGAATTATTTCCTTCAAATCCACAATTTCCTAATTCCTTAGACTTTCAAATTTTTAAAGCTTACTTTTTCAGATTCTCCTTCATCAACAAAATTACAATCCCAGATCCTGAAACCTAAGAACCGTTCATTATCCCATCCATTATCCCATCTTATATCCCGAATTAGCCTCTCCCTCTCCTGATTTGAAGACAGAATACCAAAACTTATGTACATTAACGTTTGGATCCCCCTAGCTAAACTAAAAAAATTTATGTAAATAACGAACAGGAGATAAGTCAAAATTTGAATTCCAAGATCCTGTTGAGAAACTCCGAAGTAAAATCATCTGCGGAATACAACACAATATACAACACTACACAACAATTTTTGCTAAATTAGACAATAATATTTTAGTAAATTAAGTTTAATTTAGTTTGAAGAATTTCAAATTATATATAATAGAATTCATTAAATCTAAAGTAATGTAAGATAAGCCGAATGATTTATTTCAAATCCTTGACCACATTCCTCCTCTTATAAGGTCACATGATCCTACTCCAAGTCATAAGGAATAATTTCCTTGATCTAAAAACGAACCAACGAGCGCACTATTTCAAAGCAGAATCATTGCATTCGGCTGCAGACTTCTGTTTTGAAATTTAATCTGAGTGCGTTCGAGTCGCGATACGTGCGATAAGGCACCGATCCAAGCCTTGGTCAATCCAAGTCTTATTCCACGCACCTTCTAATTCCCGTGAAATAAAAATTTCTGGGGCTCTGACGTAACACCATCATGAACTTCGTATTAATAACAAAAATCAAAATTCAATTATAGTCTTTGTACTGAAAAGGAAAGCCATCTCATCATTTTCCCAATGTGCGACTAGGAATTTAATCAATGCTTCTTCTTTGAATTTAATATTTCGAAATTCTTTTGAGAAATTTGTTGGTCAAATGCTTTTCTCCAGAGATATAATAATCACGTATTTCAGACGTATCTCAAAGAGCATTGCAGTTTGCTATCTTCGAAAACATAATAATGATAAATTCATGATAGTGATTCAAAATAATCGCTATTTTGTGTGCTTTATATTTATGGACTTGTAATATTTTTTTAGAAATATCACCGAATGTTAACGATATATCATTCATAAGATGCAGCAGAAAAATCCATCGATCAAAGCAACATCTATAGGGTAACTCTGGTATATACGCTGCACCTATCAAAAACTTAATTTATTAAGTATTATGTACTGTGTTTAAAGTAAACGAACTATATCAATAAAAACTTTGTACTGTCTACTATTATAGAAAAAATATTAGAAATCTTAAATATTTATATTTTGTATTAAAACATGAACTTTTTTAAATCCTTGCATTTTTGCTGTATATCCCATAGAGTGGGATATATGGCTACTCATAGGGCCAGAGGGAATATGTACAGCTCATAAAAAATTTACAAATAATGCATATAAATTAGACGTAAAATGACACAATAACTTATAAAATACGTTTATAAAGTTTTATTAAGGAATAAGAAAATAATAAATATGTATATGAAGTAATAAATAATAATTACAATTTTCCCACATGTATTACAAGTATTATGTCGTGAGATACATATTTCATGTAATGCATTTATTGCATTTAGTGCACTGAATTCAATCTGCACACTTTGTATGTTTTGGGCATAAATTCCGCCTAAAAATGCCAAACAGGTGGGATATACAGTAAGTCAAGTAAGATCGTGGTCGGCCTTACTCAAAGCTAATAAAAGATACTTAAATTTATCATGAATCCATAGAGGACACCTTTGTCCTTGAGTATCAAGGAAGATTCAGTTGTCATTGAACTTTCTTAAGAGAATCACATTAAGCGTCATGAATACCAAATATGCATCACGCTATGAAGTTGTGTTCCTCTGCACTCATCCAAAAATGTCACAAGCGGCTGCTAAATATATGAAAAAGTCGAAATCATTTGTACAGAAGTGGGTGCAGCGATATAATGTGGCAAAAAATGTCAATGATTTACCGGAACGTGACTCGATATGCAAAGTGGACAAAAAAGACGATAAAAAAATAGTGAATCTGTTTTCGCGGAATCCTGGCTTAACACTGCGTCAAGGACAAATAAAATTAGCAGAGAGGTTTAGATATATCGTACGAAATTATTCGAATCTATCTCAAGGCTAATAACATGAAATGGTGTAACACCACGCTGGTCGACCACGCTCTTTCTTGATTTACTGTACAAGACAACAAACTAAAAAAAAAAAAATACAAGAGCAAAGTACTTGTATTTTACTACACAACATGCTATTCCACTAAACGTATATATCACGAAATAACCACTAAGTCTTTTGCACGTCCTATAGTAATCATTTTGTAGATTATAATTGATGGTGCTACTTAACACAGTGACAAATCGATTCAACTCACAATAATTTTATTAATGTTAGTAGTAAGAAACTGAAATCGTAACACTATACTAATATAACATAAAAGTATGTAAGAGAGAATAGTTGCGGGAAAATTATCCCAACTTCTTCTATTTTTTCTGACTTCTGTGACGTAAACTCCAGCGCGGCGTATTTGCTGGAGTTACCCTATTAGAAGGATATTTACTAGTTTTTTTCTAAACATTTCAATAAAATTGATTTATCCGTTTTACAGTGTGTACCGTCTGAATAGCATAAAGCTAAAGATACAGGCGTCAATGGTATGATAAAACTTTTTCGAGATCGATTTTCTGTTCAATTGCCACGGGGAAAGAAGCCGACCTAAAAGGTCACGTTGCATGCAAACTTTTTATACTTTATTATGAATGGTAATCTTTTTTTTTTTTTAATGTGTCCGTAAACGTTACAATTCTATTTCTTTTAATTGTTTTTTTCAAATCATCCGCAGTCTTCAGTGCATTCAGAAATGAATATTTCCCGCTGTTCATTACCAGTTTTTTCAATATTTAGTAAAAATTCAGTTAATGAAACGAATGCAGCTTGTCTACTTAAAATGTTGTACAGTAAATTCGGATCAAAAAGATTTATATTTCGATTAATATCATCAATAAAATTTTGAAGCTGCGTTGAATCATTTTGTATTCTGTGTCTTGCTAGATCAGCTGTAATATTTTGATTTTTTTATTAATCCAGTTTGTTCTAATACGTTTGAGATAATTATTGATCTGATGCTATGACTCTTACACCAACTTTGACGAGTTCCTATTGAATTAACGAAATGTGAGACTCCCGTTAGCTTATTTTGCATCTGCACTTATCGTCTGTTCAAGAGTTTGGTCTATTGATTGCCTAGAGAAAGATTTGTCAGTTCTTTTTATACCAAAGGATCCTTTTTCAAATAATTGTCTGAGACCTGAATGGCTTTCATCAACTTTTAATAAATTATTATGATATTTAGCTAACTAACATGCGTAATTAGGTTGATTAAGAGCAAAAAATAAATTAGTGATTTTTGGCAAAATATATTTAAAAAATTCAAAATCCGTAATTCGAATATTCGATGACAATAACAAGTAATAATTAATAAAATTTATATCATATAAAGCTGAGGCGTTTTACCATGTTCACCGTTCATCGTTTGTCTATTGTATTCCTCTTTTACTTTTTAATTACATTTATGAGATGAGCGTGATCTACAACAGAAGACACTGATCGATCATTTTTACAATCTTTAAGATACTGTAATATCTGGACTAATTTGAATATTATTTTTATCTACAAAATTTTTTAAATGTAGAGTTGAAAGAGCCAAACTCATCATAGAATGAAGTCTTTTACATCTGTTGAAATGTTTGCCTGTTATAAAGCCATTCATAGAGAATCTCTTGCTATTAATTAATATATTTTTTTTCAATCGTTATATTTGATAATCCGCAATTATCGATGAACTTGCCTATAGCTTTGAAGAAAGCCATCATAATGTGAAATGATCCAAGATGTATAAAAAGATTATTAAATCATGGATTTTTTTGAGTAAAAAATGTTCGTATATTTTCTTAAAAATTAACATAATGTGCTTATTTCGAGCTATAATTAAATTAACTTTAAATTAATATAATTAACAGACGTTTCGACTTACAAAGCCTTCTTCAGTGCTACAACGCAGAAATACAATCTTACATTAACGAATAAAGAATAAAGGATACAAAATTTAAAAACCCTCAATGGTGAAGTGTCAAAGTATAAAAAAATATAAAAAAATATAAAAAAATATAAAAAAATATTAAAAAATTCGAACGTCAATAAGTATCCCGCCAGATGACAAAATGCTAGGAACATTTGGAACTTCAGTCAACAGTAGATTAATTATGTTCATCGATGAAATAGATTTGCCAAATTCATGGATTTTTTATTGATTGTATTTGAAGGACAATTTTGGCAATGGCCAGATCATAACTTGCATATATGGTTCGTTACATTCCTCTGCGACTTTTTGACTCTGAATCATAGTTTCTAATACAACAGCAGTATTAATCGGAGATAAATTAATTGTTGTTAAATACGATATCTTCTATTTACTTGAATTATCGAAAAATATCAAATTATTAAATCCTACCCACAAGAATGTATTAGGAATTTTGAACGTA
Source organism: Acromyrmex charruanus (assembly GCA_017607545.1). Lineage (NCBI taxonomy): Eukaryota > Metazoa > Arthropoda > Insecta > Hymenoptera > Formicidae > Acromyrmex > Acromyrmex charruanus. The sequence continues at coordinate 103,573 of JAANIC010003539.1, read as the reverse complement.
TGAGAAAACATCCATATAAGATTTATTTTCTACAGTTTGTATTGAATTTTTGGGTTGAAAAGGCTTAGTATAAAATTAAGAAAAGGTTTTTGCTTTATTCTGTTTGAGTAGTAATACGTCTTCTTCCGAACACGATGGATAAAAAAACGTAAAGTTAAGAAGGGAAAGTCTAATAAAAAGGCGCTCGCTGATCGTAGCAGAAAAATTAAAAAACTAATCCATGAACAGTGTACGCGTATATATATGCCTAACAAAGCAGGACCTATAAACGGAACGTATACATCAACACTCCCACACATTGATAGTCATTCAGAATTATCTGTAGATATACAAGTATAGACAAACAAACAAAAAAAAGTTTAAGTTTCCCTTTTTAAATGCACACAACATATAAAATAAGAAATACGTATGAGTATAAATAGACAAGAGTACAATTAACTTTGAATAAGTTAATTTTTGTACTTTAATTTTTGTTGATTTGCTACAAATTTTTCACGTGCAAGTGGCTTTGTCAATATATCTGCTAATTGTTCATTACTAACTACATGTTTTATTACTAAGCTTCCCTGTTTTACGATATCACGTGTATAATGAAATTTGATATTGATATATTTAGTGCGTCTATAATTGGATTGTTAATCAACTGTTCAGCTGCTACATTATCACAGTGTAATACTGTTGCTTGGCTTGAGATGTTTCAAACTCTTCTAAGATTCCGCGAGTCCATACGATTTCCTTTGTGGCATCATGGGCAGCGATGTATTCCGCATCTGTTGTTGACGTTGTGATGACTCCTTGTTTGCGTAAGAACCAAATTATGGGACCACTATTTAATGTCAGTATCACTTATTGATTTGAGTGTGTCAAGACAAGATCCATAGTCTGTAGCTGAGTATGCAGTTAAGATGTTTGATATATTTGATGAATTGAATTTGATTCCTAAGTTGTTTATACTAGCATGTATTTCAGTACACGTTTTACCGTCTTCCAGTGCACTTCTGATGGATTTTTAAGGAATTGACTTAGAGCACTTACTGAGTATGAAATGTCCGGACGCGTACCAATTGCCAGGTACATAAGTGAGCCGATCAGCTGTCAATACGTTATGTTTATAGTCGGGCCAGGAATTCCATCTTCGTCTGTATTTCGTTTTAAAATTTGATGCATATCGACCAGAACTCCCACTGAATTACAACTCTCTATTTCAAATTTCTTGAGTAATGTACAAGAATATGTAGATTGATGTAAGTATAGCTTGCATGCCTTTCGATCACGCTTAATTTCAATACCGAGATAACATTTTGCTTCTAAATATGTTGTTTCAAATTCTTTTTTCATTGCGTTGAATAACTTCTTGATTGATTGAGGAATTTTTCCGATGACTAGTCCGTCATCCACATACAAGGCCAAAAACAGAGCTTCTGAAGGTGCAACATAGATACATGCTGCGTCGTATTTAGAGGTAAGCCGAATTTTTGCAGAAATGTATGAAACTTTGCATTTCATTGTCTAAGTGCCTGTTTCAATCCGTATAAAATTTAGCTTGCAAACTGTACCACTTCCATCGTTAAAGCCTTTGAGTTGATCCATGAAGATGTCTTCCGTGAAATCATCATATAGAAATGTGATCTTGATGTCAAACTGGTAAATTTCATAGTTGTTTGCACAAGCAATTGACATCATTATTCGCATTGATTCGAACCATGTTACAGATGAAAACATTTCTTCATAGTCGATATTTGCTTTCTGTGAACAGTCTTTCGCAATCAATCTTGTCTTGTAATGATCGATTCTTCTATATTGATATTTCCATGTCGATATTTGTCATTTTGTTCTTGTTGAGAGATTTTAATTCTTCATTTATAGCTTCCTTTCATTTTTCTGTGTCAGATGAGTTCAAAGCTTCGTTGAAGTTAAGTGGCCAGGTTTCACCATTAGAGCATATGACTTAGCTTCATCTTTTTCCTCTTGAGTGTAACTGGTCTTCATTCGTGTTCTAATTGCGATACTTGTAGGATCTTGTATCCAAGTGCGTTTTTCATATTTGCGCTTGATCTTCAGTTAACTCTTATGTGCAGGCATTTTCAGTGGAATTTTTCATGTCCTCTTTATTGTTTGTAGATTTCAGTTTATCCTTGGATAATTTTGATGAATCTAATTCAGATTTCACACCAATTGTTATTACTGACTGTCGACAGGCTAGTTCAATTATTTCAACGTTTTGACGAATAATGATCCTTCGTGTTCCTTTTTCCCATAAACAATAAGCCTTCTGTTATAGTTCAAATCTGACTAGAACTAATTGTTCTGATTTTTGTGCAAATTTATGACGTTGTTGGCCTTCAATTAAAGTATATGCTTTACTTCCAAACGTAAGAAGCTGATGTTAGATTTTATGCCAAACCAAGCTTCCCAAGGTGTACATCCGTCAAGTCGGTCTAATGGCAGATAATTTTGAATGAGCGCTGTAGTATTTGATGCTTCACCCCACAAACTCAATCATAATTCTGCTGCTGCCAATATTGTTCGAGCCATTTCGACGATGGTTCTGTTTTGACGTTCTATCTTACCATTTTGTTCAGAGCAATATTCAATTGAAAATTCATGTTCGACATTGTCTATCTGCGCACTACTTGTTTAAACTTCTTTGATTTAAATTTCTTAACTTTATCTGATCTAAGTCTCTTCACCCGATGTCCAGCTGCAGATGCTATTGAGATTACATCTTGAGTTGCTTCTATAGTCAACTTTTGATTTCATTGGTTTTACGAATACCATTCCGCTATAATCATCAACAAAAACAGCCATCACCGTTGATCTGCCTATACTTGAAATACTCATAGGCCCATATATATCGAAATGAATAAGCTCACCCGATTTTTTTAGCACGAATTGTTGATGGTGAAAATGTTTTACATTGTTTACCTAGTATGCATGCTTCAGAATGATCGGCCTGAACTGTGTCGACCAGATTACTGCAGCGAATACCTATTACTGCATCCCCCTTAGCCATATCACAAATGGTTTTCATGTTTGCGTGACCAAGACGTGCCAAACTTTTAGTGACTTCTCTTCAGTTATTACAACATTTGCTCCGATTGTATTAGTGATCACTTCTATGTCCATTTGATACATGCGATCTGCAACTCATTTACCAATAGCTCTTACTTTGCCGTTGATTTTCATCAATAGCTTATTCTTTGTGAATTCTGCTTTTGCATCATAGCCCGTTACTACTCCAATACTGAAAAGATTTCTTGTAATTTCAGGAATGTACAATACATCATGTAGCATATGTATTTCCAACGAGCCGTTTACCATTGACTTTGTTTTAATTGTATCTTGAGGGCGCGCTGACAAGACCACCATTTCCAAACCTGATTATTATCTTTCCTCTTTCAAGTGATTCAAATGTTGCAAACCATTCTTTACGTGCTGTCATATGACTTGTTCCGCTATCTGCCAGCCAAATATCATTTCAGTTTGTTGAAGTTAAACATTCAGCAGCTGTAAATGCATTCCTTCGATAAAACTGCTATATTATTTTGACCCGTTACGAGTTTTTCCGCTACAATTACATTCTGCATGTTTATGACCATATTTGCCGCAGCTGTGACACCTGCCTTTAAACTCTGATTTTTATTATGATATTTCTTGAGATCATTGTTGTTACTGTTATGTATGTGTTGATGGCTCTTACCTTCACTATATAAGGCGTTACCTTCAGCATCATCATGTTGTAATCCAGCTATTCCTTCGTTGAGCAGTTTTTTCTTCATTAGTCGTGGTAGCAAATTTTCTATTGTTTGCTATTGTTCCGGCACTGAGTCCCACGTTGAAATTAAGTTTCTAAATGACGATGGTAAACTGTGCAAGACTTTCATTACGAGTGTGACTTCTTGTTTATGACCGAGATTCCAGTTGTCGTGCCATTTCTTCGATTTTTGCTACATGCTGTGCAACGCTAGTATCTTTATCCATTTTGGACTTAAAAAATTTTTGTAGCAGTAAATGCTTTGATGTTGATTTTTCAATTCATACAATGAATCGAATCCATGTTTCAATGGAGATTTTTAAATTCATTACTTGCCGTACTTGAACCGATTCCAGCAACAAGCCAATGTAAAATTGTGCCTTTTTATCTAGTTTGTCTCATTCTTCCGCGTTCGTAGACGTCGGCCTTTTCGTTGTACCGTCTACCACATCCAGCAAACCATGATATTCCAGGAATCCCATCATTTGAAACTTCCACTGCGAAATCGTGCCCATTAAACTTACTGACCATTAACTTGTCAATGTTTATCTCACTTTTTTCCGTGCGAAACGAAACACACAAGTTGATTTGCACACAAGTATGATATAGCTGACACGAATCACAATCAATTTATACTATTTACTATCCGAGCACACTGGACCCATAACCTGTTGAATGTTTTTGGGTTGAAACAAAAGGCTTAGTGTAAAATTAAGAAAAGATTTTTGCTTCAAAATAAGGGGCTTCTACCAGGTCATTACAATAAACGAGCTTTAAAAGATGTAAACATTAATCCTTTATTATTCTTTTTCTATCATTTCACGTTTCGACATATTTCATACTATGCGTTACTAACTCAACCATATTATACTGAATCAAATTCTAAAACGTATTGGGAGTACAAATTAGTTCGGTCCGTTTTTTTGTGTTCAAAATTTAAAAACAAATGAATGATCAGATTAATTAAAGTATTGTCCATCGCTGGCTACTACTTTTTCCCATCTCTCAGACAATTTTCGAATTTCGTCTCGAAAAAATGACTCGTCTTTGGAGGTGATCCAATTTTGGAGCCAATTTTCGATTTCTGCGAAAGAAGTGAACCGGTGACTTGCCAAATCCTTTGGAATAACCAGTAATCAGAAGGAGCAATGTCCAGAGAATACGGCGGGTGCGATAAAACATCTCATTTGAGCGTTTCCAAATATTTTTTTACGACTTTTGCGACATGAGGCCGAATGTTATCATGAAGAAAAATAACTTTATCATGTTTTTGCTCGTATTCTGACCGTTTTTCTCGCAATGCACGGCTCAAACGAATCAATTGTAGCCGATACCGATCGCTCGTAACGGAATCGCCAGGTTTCAGCAGCTCATAGTAAACAACACCCTTTTGGTCCCACCAGATACAGAGCATGATCTTCGAACCATGAATGTTCGGCTTTGGTGTTGATGTTGAGGTCGATGGCAACGATTGACCGGGCTTAGCGTAGTATTTTTTCTTCTTGAGGTCATAGAATATCCACTTTTCATCTCCAGTCTGATACAAAAAACCTTTTCTTTGTTGTCTTTGAATCAGCTGTTCGCAAGTGAAAAATCGCCTTTCAACGTCTCTCGGTTTCAGTTCATAAGACACCCAATTTCCTTGTTTTTGAATTATTCCCATGGCTCTCAATCGTGCAGAAACGGCTTGTTGAGTTACTCCCAATGATTCTGCAAGCTCTTCTTGCGTTTGACTCTGATCTTCTTCGAGTAATGCCTCTAATTCTTTGTCTTCGAATTTTTTTGGCTGTCCAGAGCGAGGCTTGTCTTCAACGCTGAAATCTCCATCCTTGAAACGTCGAAACCATTCCCTACATGATTTATCAGTTGGAGCAGTGTCACCATAAACTTCGACAAGCATTCGATGGGCTTCAGCTGCACTTTTCTTCCAATTAAAGCAGAAAATTAGAACCTCCCGCAAATGCTGCTTGGTTAACACAAAATTCGACATTTCAAACACAGTAAAAATCAAGGTTTTTGTATGAAACTTAAAGCGATATAAACTGAATATTATTAGCAGATGTCTAACCTCTCTGAAAACGCCAAAATCAGTTGTCACTATGAACCATTCACAACAGCCGGAGCCATCTTTTGGAAAACAGACCGAACTAATTTGTACTCCCAATATTTAAATGTATATGGTTTGAATCTACATTTTATGTACGTTAGAATTTGATTCAGTATAACATGGTTGAGTTAGTAACGCATAGTGTGATTGTGGATGAATTTATCCGATTAATATATTTTGTATATCGTCATCGAAATTATTTTATAAGTTTTTAATATGTTCATATAATTATTTGTAAAGGTTTTTATTTTATTTCTAAACACAGTTGAAGAGGACTAAATACGTTTGAAACGTTCCGTGAAATGATAGAAAAAAAATAATAAAGGATTAATATTACATCTTTTAAAGCTCGTTTATTGTAATGACCTGGTAGAAGCCTTACTTTGTTTGAAATTTATACGAACGGTTTATCTAATATATTTTTATTGTAATGGTTTTTGCTTTATTCTGTCCGAGTGGTATAAATACGTTCCCTTCCGAACACGATGGATAAAAAAAAACGTAAAATTAAGAAGGGAAAGTCTAGTAGAAGGCGCGCGCTGATCGTAGCAGAAAAACTAAAGAACTAACTGATCCATGAACAGTATACGCGTATATACATGCCTAATAAAGCAGAAACTATAAACAGAACGTATATTCTAACAGTTTGTAAATTACTAATTTCGAAGCTTTCTTCAGCAGGTGCTGTAAAACTTCCAATAGTCTAGGCTTTTTCGAGTATTAGTCTAAAGTATTAGTCTGAAGTATAATAATTGCATTGAAAGTTTGTCTTTTTCTTTTTCTACCAAACAAAAAATTTTTCATGTGTTAACATATATATATATACATACATCAACATATATAATTGTATATGAAATATGCGTCAATTTAAGACATTCTGCTCATTAAGTATATTATTGTGAAAATTGTAAAAAAAGAGGACTTTTCTAAATATTTTGGGACACCCTGTATATATATATATATATATANAACAAATAGTATATATAAAAACATGTAACATACCTGTATACATATAATATGTGAAAAATTTTTTTAGTATTTTCTTCTGTTATTCTTTAATATTGTCTTGTTCTTCAATAATACTTTCACGTTGAGCAGCATTAATTTCAACATTCTGAAATATAATATCAACAATGTCGTGCAAGATGTCTTTGCCGGTAAGTGTATCCAATAAATCTATTGAAATTGTTGAACGCCAATCCTGTACACAGATTTGAAGATTGTACAACATCTTCTGAACATATCGGAGTTTGAGCAGTAACAGCAAAAATATTTCAATTTCTAACTCTTCTACAGTATAGTATAACTACAGCATTGGCCCCATATCTATTTATGATGTTCACAATATTTTTACTACTGATTAAGTTTTTCAAAAGTAAATCGAGTGTAACATGTTGGAAGTTTTGATGACGACCACTAGAAACAGCATAAATGACATCTTGTGTAAAAAAATTCGTCAATCGTTTATTATTCTTCTCCTTATCGTATTTTTACACCACTTAATAGTCGAATGAAAATCATTAAGGCTATCCGGTATCAAATTCTCTATCGAGTATATGTTTTACTTTAATGTCATCGGACATTTTCTGCCGTTGAACGTTGAATATATCATTTCTTAAAAGTAACGCTGCTTCGTGAAGTATATTAACATTGAATAAAGTAAAGAACGCCGAATGGCGTTACGAATATATTTTTAATCAATTTTTTTGTTCCAAATGTGATTGCGCGCTGATAATTGTCGGACTTCCAACACAATCATTATGAAACGTTTTAATAATCCCGTCTAAATAAAACCCCTAAAAAACGATTTATTTATACACGGTTGTTCTTCTTATAATGTTTATACACGCGACCTAAATAATGCGTTCTCTCTATACATATCGGTTATTGCGAGGAATATTTCCTCAGTGGTTGAGTTGGCTAAGACACTCTTCCTGGCAAGTTGAGAGGTCCCAGATTCGAACTGACTGAGGTAATATTTTTCACAATAAGTTTTTTTCCGTTTTTTTAGGGATTTTATTTAGAGGGGGTTATTACGTTAAACGTTTCATAATGATTGAAAGTCCGACAATTATCGGCGCGCAATCATTTGGAACAAAAAAATGATTAAATATTCGTAACATCTAACACTCTCTCTCTCTCTCTCTCTCTCTCTCTCTCTCTCTCTCTCTCTCTCTGACCGTTCTTTACTTTATTCGATTTATTCATACACATCGTTCTTCTTATAATATATATTAACATTGTTCTTTCGAAATCATTTTCAGTAAGATAAACTCCGCTGAATAGCATACAACCTTCTGGTTTTTTAATAAATTAATTTTAATTTTTTTATCAAACGTTTCCAATAATTTTTTTTCAAATAATGGTTTGATGCAGAGAAATGAGGAGAAATATTCAGTGTATCGTCATATTCTGTCGTCAGACGATTAATATACTATGTAAATAGTAAAGCAAGGCGGGTTCTAATCCATGGGGCTAGAGGGGAGCGCGGGGCACGAGGGATACTCGTAACGCGGGGAAGGCGGGGAGGGGGAAAGTCCCCCGGCGCTATTGATGTTACGTAAACATACGATTCCGGTCCTTATTTTTGTCGTTACCCGCCGCTCTTTCTCCAAAAATGCATCGGTAATAAAGGCTTGCATGTTAGAGAAAGATAGAGTGCGCGACGGAGCGTGTAACGTGCTATGAGTGAAGAAAGGATGGAAGAATCAATAGAGTACAAGTTTCTTTTTTTTTCACAGTTTTTTCAATACAGTTTTTGCGCGTCGAGGCAAAGGATGGGAAGTAAAAGAAAATACATATGTAATAATGCGAACAAAAATTTTTTATTCACATCTTATTACACTAGTTTTCGTACTTATTAAAAACTAAAGCTAATAGTTCGCAATCGACGAGCTGATGTTCATTGAAGATATCGCTATCACGTATAATGTTCTCAGATGCGATGTTGGAGAATTGCGTATACTTGGTATCTATCGTATCGACGAGTCGATCTAATCGTTCAAACGTTACATCGATACATCCGTTAAAGTCAAACATACGGCGTAGCGTTGTTTCGGTCATCGTAATGCGTACGGATGAAGAATCGAGATGTATAAGCGTAGCATCGTTCAACATGCAAACACTGACGGTTAGCGGTCCAACGCTTATAAAATTATTCTTGTATTCGTTTCGAAACATCTTGTAAATATTCCCTCGCTGCTCGTAGAGGCTCTTCCACGTTTCGAGAGACAGCGATAGTTCGTGTCCGCGATGATTTCCAAGGACGCCAAAAATTTTTAGCCCGTATTCGTCAGATCGTAACGTCTGCTCAGTAAACGCACCGCACGATGCTCCGTACTACATAATCTACATACATAATGTTAAAAAACATTTCTTTTGTGTATACATAGGCTGCTGGAAAAGTTTCTGCAATCTAATACTTCCAGTGGCGCCAACGTTCTGCTACTATCATATCCGTAAAATTAGAGGTTTTTAATCTATAATTCAGTTGATAGTTTGTACCCAAGCCAACTAGTTTTGTTTGCATAGTATTTTAAAAGAAGTTATTTTGTGAAAAAATGAAAATTTCGCGTGAAAATTTTCGGGGAATAATTTTTTACGATTACAAATGTAATCTAACTCCAAAACAATGCATCGATCGATATCATTTGGCTTTTGGGGATGAAGCATCATCTAATAAGACTGTTTATAATTGGTTTGCCGAATTCCAGCGTGGACGTACCTTTCTTTGTGACGAATTCCGTGAAGATCATCCATCCACGTCTGTTGTTGTCACTAATGTTGATGCTGTGCATGAAATAATTGAACGAGACCGGCATATGACATATCGCGAGATTCAGGCATCCTTAGGCATTGACATGAAAGCAATACATACGATTTTGCATGATCACTTGAGCGTACGGAAACTTTGCGTTGGATGCCACACAATTTGATCGAAGCTCAAAAACAGGCTCGTGTTTAATGGAGCAAAGAAATACTCAAGAAATTCAATCGAGATCGGTCAAATTTGGTCTAGAACATCGTTACTGGGGACGAAACATGGACCTATTCGTATGAGCCCGAAAATAAACAAAAATCCACTGTTTGGGTATTTCAAAATGAACCAAAACCAACAAAAGTTGTTCGTTCACGCAGTGCTGCTAAGCAAATGATTGCTTGTTTCTTCAGTTATACCGGACCATGGCTTTAGAGGATCGAAGGATTGTACTAATTGGTACACAACAATTTGTTTGCCAGAAGTCATAAATGAATTGCACAGAACAAACCGAAATCGTCGCATCATCCTTCATCATGACAACGCCAGCTGTCACACAGCACGTCAAACCGTTGATTTTTTATCCAGTAAAAATGTCGAATTGATGACTCATTGTCCGTATTCATCTGATTTATCACCTAATGACTTCTTTTTATTCCCAAACATTAAAAAGAAGATGCGTGGTGAGCGATTTGAGTCGCCTGAAGCAGCTGTTGAAACATTTCGTACACTGATTTCTGAGGTTACAGCCTCAGAGTGGAAAGAATGCTTCAAAAATTGGTTCGAGCGTATGCAAAAATGTATCGATCTTAAAGGCGAATACTTCGAAAAACAATAAAAACATTTACCGAATTTTGCATGTTTTTTTTCATATTGTTTGCAGAAACTTTTCCAGCAGCCTACGTTGAAACTTACATGTTATATTCCTTCTTCACATCGTACAATGCACTGCTCTCTTTATATTTTTTCAGCCGTTCGTACAAGCGGATATCGCAAGACCGATTGCATCCGCATAAATTGTGACATATAAGGTAATACTTCTGGAATCGATGAGAGAAGGCAGGTCCTCCCCCTCTTTCTAAAAGAATTTCGAATATGTCGCGACACGTTTTATCACGTCTTTCTTTGAGTTTATAGATACGTTTTATATGTATGTTTATACATACGTTTTATACGTACATTCATACAAACGTTTGTACATTACAAAGGAAGGAAAAGAAATACATAATAAATACGTCAACGTATTTTTATTTAAAAAATTCTTTTGCAACCATCAGTTATATATTTTCAATACATTTTGTAATGCGCAATTCTTAACATGTTGCCCGCATTGTATAATATTAGTACATTTAGATTAGATAAAGATTCCATGTCTTCATAAACTGCATTCAAGGTCTCGGTGTACATGCGTTCTCGCTCATCGTCCAGAAGCAAGTTCCATAGCCACGTTCGTTTCTCGCGTCCCTTGACATATACGACAGCATCATCTTCAAATACAGCCATCGTAATTAGGCGTTTCGCCTCGTTGTACGAGACCATCCCGTTTTCTCATTGCAATTCATGGTGATAAGCAATCAACTAGGAAGCGCAAGTCCTGTCGAATCTTGTTTTCCATGGCAAAAATTTCCATGGCACGGGACTCGTAAAAATATAATGCGTGAGAACGGTCCTCTGTTTCAGCACAACCACTTTCTTCACGATAAATTTCTTATTAACAATGAATCCTTGCAGATCCACGAACGTTGGCATGGGCATGTTGTCGAGAAGACTGCGACGTCGATTGCGACGCATCGTAAATTTTATATCTTATCAGAGGTGCATTTAGGTGATTTTGCGCACAACGTTGGTCAATGGATTATACTGAGCTACACGATCGTGTATGATGAGACAACAAGCTGTTGTATTTGCGGGCACATTCTCCTTGCAGTCAAATTCTATGCGTACGTCCACAGTGGCACTCTTGACGGATTCGTTTTGTCGCGAGCAATCAATGATCACAAAAGACCCTTTCTCGATAAATGAGAACACGTTGAGTAGCGTTTCGAAGCAATCGATTCCATAATATACTCTACGAAAACGCGCGTACATATCAAATAGAACGGCGTATCTCTTTTTGCCAAAATCCAGATTTAAATCGTCGTACGGATAAAACGCCGAATTTAGATAAAGTTTCACGTTATTCAAATTACAATCATCGAATACGATAATACGACATCTCGTGACATGATATTCTTTCGACCGGTCTGCAGAGCAAAAATAACGTATCGAGATTTCTCAAGCTGTTTTGACGGCCCATGCCGTCGTATTCTGTAACAGAGGATACTTGTACAGATCCCACGAGCGAAAACTCATGCTCAGATAATGACCGCTTTCCAATGCTCGCAGCATTGATAATTTATTGACCTCGTTTAATGCAACGTGAGGCATCCGCCACTGTACTTTAAATAATTCAACCTCAGACTCCGTCACAGGATTTCTCACCAAGCAATTGTTGTCGTTGCGCGCTCGTATCAAAATTAATTCGTGGCGAGCGTTGGCAATCAGGCGTTTGTAATCTTCGCAAAAGCCCAACAGCATGCTGAGCGGCACGCAAAAATTAAAGTCTTCCTCCGTGTCGGATCTAGAGTTCCATCCAGCGTTCAGCGCAATCAAAGCTTTATCGTTATTGACACGTAATTCTTGAGCGTGCTAATTATGCCCACGTTTCGGTCAATCTCCACACCGTTGAGTTTATATCGAATTTCATCAAACATGAACGCCACGCAATTATTTACAAGCGTCGTTGATATCTGATCGTTTTTCTTTTTCACCGTCAATCTTCCTTCGACGTAGAGAAAACTTTCGCATGGCAACGTCAAATCCTGTTGCTGTATGTGTATTTTTATCTCGTCGCAGTACCCGAATGTTGTATTAGCGAATGGGTTGTACATGTAAGTCTCAATCTTGACGATGCAATCGTCAAAGATCGATTCACCAGTAATATCAATCATCTCAAATGTTGCACACCGCGAATCCCAAAGACTTTAAAAATGTAACGTTCGACGTGCTGAGTTTCTTCTTCTTCCTGATGCAGCTGGATGAGCGAGTGTTGTCGAGCTGTGGCATCACCGACTTTGTAAAGAATACGTTATCTCTCTGCGTACGATCATCTCACGCTCGCTGTCGCTGTCGCACGTGCAATCTGACGGTGAGCTCCTCTCCGCGAAAATCGAACAATCGTCCGTTCTGGTCGACGACGCGTATCATTAGATCCGTAATGCTCCGTGCCGTAATCGGCAAGTAAATGATCTGCGCCGGCCTCTCCGATCTTATATCATGGTGGCTCGGCGAAAATTCGTGTATCGTGTGCGCGCTTTTACCGTTGACGCGCCCGCGATCACGTTACACTCTACGCGGATAACATTCATTATGTTGATCGACATGTCCGATTCGTGCCATCTTCGCAGTCGCAGTATATGCTTCGATGAGAATCCCAGCAGCAATCCAATGCTGTTAGGCTTGCCAAAGTTTATTCTGTATGCACATCTAATCTCGCATCTCATCGTGTTGTAGTTTGTGCGGAGCAAACTACTAATCGGGTATTCTCCACCTTCACCATTATCGTCATTATTGTCATTATTGTTGTTGTTGTTGTTATTGTCACCACGCACTACGTCAACGGTTTCAAGTGCGTCGCGGTTTCCGCGAACGTTTCCGTAAAATCGTATGTTTCAAAAATTCATTTATGTCTCGCACTTCATACGAACCCTCGGAAATTGTAATTTCTGCGTCGTCTTTGCCAAAATAAAATTGGTTGTTCGATTCATTTACATTCGATATCGTGTGATAAGTCTCAAAAATCGCCAGACCCAGCTCGTAATCGCCGTCATTCAAATCTATGGAAGGAAAGTAGGTCGCCGCGAGGACGGTGCTCTTCCCATTCAAAGTGTCAGCAACATGACGGAAAAAGCGTTCGACTAATTACAACACCTCGTCGAGCTTTTTAAATTCACCCATATTTACCGTTTATAGAAACCGCAGACACATCTGTCGGCAGAAACTCTGATCGTACGTCTGATAGGACGTTCGATTGTACTCTATCGTCGTAGCACCGTTTCCGAAATATCGCACCAGTTCCTTGAGCGGTCGAAGATTACCGAAACTGTCAAAATATACGACGCGGTTGTTCCTCTTCGCGTACGCTACACAGTGAGTACCAAGCCCGTCGCATCGTCCAGATTCACTATATCGCTTTCGTTTCGGCGCGTGCCGCTCGTCGGTAAAGCATGAAAACACCTCTAAAGTACGGTACACGCATACGTCTCGCGACGCATGTCAAATTGCACGTTGGTAGTTGCATCCGAAGGCATTTTTATCGTTTCTTTGGCGTTTTTTTTCTTCGCTGCTACATTCTGTCCGCGTTTATAGGGGCTGAGATACAGTCCACGTCCATATTTGTGCGGAGCGAGATACAAGTCGCGGCCCTGTTCCATCATGCGGTCATGACGTTGCAGCTCCTCGAGCTGATGTCGCGCGGCTTTGCTATCGTTTACCACTTTCGTCACGCTAGCCACTCCGCCAATCAAGGACCCGAGCGCGTCTAACATTGGCAGAAAAGGTAATGTACCGCCTCGTTTTGCCATTGGAAGTATCTGCTTTTTCGTCTTTTTCTTCGTTGTCATCTTCTTCTTCGATTTCATGCTCATGCCGAACTTGGTCTTGGCTTTCATCGCTGTCCAAACGGCAGCAGCGGCGGCTTTCTCACTTAGAGTCGAATCTCTCGCGGTGACGCGTTTCCGCGCCTTCTCGGTGAGTACCTTATCTGCCACGTGTCTATCGATGAGATCGTTGCTCCGAGAATACGCAATGTCGTGTTCTCGGCACGCCGCGTCCAGCGGATTTATGCTCGCGTCACCTCTGGCTAATCGCTTCGTAAGCCGAATGCCCGGGCCGCAAAACTGGTAGCCCAGAATATGTAACTTGAAAGGAAGCGCGTTTATCGCTCGATTCAACAGACTGCTGACATTCGCTACAGTCCTTTATCTGAGGTGCGGGATCGTCGGTGTGCGTCCTCTGCCACGGCTGATTGTAGTGCCCGTCGCAGCGACGATACGTTCGAACCTCTGAATCCGCCTTCACGTGTTCAGGAAGCATAGTCGATATAGTCACCGTACACGCGTAAGAGTACGACCTTTGGTATATACTGCAGGTGTACGATCTTTGGTATATACTGCAGCTGTTTAAGTCCTGAATGTCGAAAGTATGACACAGCGCGAGATTTTGCTACTGCGCGATTCGTAAATTCGCGCGCCTTTAAATAGTCGTTCGAGAGCGCGTAGCCTTTAGTGTGAGCATGAAATACGTACTGCAACCGCTGTCGATACGTGTTACGAACTGTGACGCGAAATCGCGAATGATAGGAGACAGCGTGGAGAAGCGCAAGCACGGCAAATACTATACGCGCAATCATTTACGGTCCGTCGAATTGTGGTAAAACCAACGTTCTCTTACTCGAGAGCCCGAATGGCGTTTCGAAAACGTGTATGTCTATTCGAAATCGTTGCAACAGCCAAAATATTGATATCTCGAAAATTTGTTTCGTTTATCGACGAAATCGGTTACTTTACTCTCCAATAACAGCAATGTCGTGCCACCGAACGAGACGCGTCCAAATTGTATTTTTATCTTTGATGACGTTGCATGTGACAAGCAGGATGCGGTGAGAGAATACTTTTCGATGGATCGCCACGCGAACGTCGACTGCTTCTATCTCTGTCAGACGCGAGGATACCTAAACATCTGATACGCGACAACGCGAACCTGCTGATCCTGTTCAAACACGTTTACAACGATCATATGAATGCATGTCGTACGACGAATTTTGCACGTTGTGCCGCGACTGTTGGCAACAAAAATATGGATATCTAGTGATAGATAAGGACAGTGGGCTCACAAACGGACGATACAGAAAAGGATTTAATGAGTTCGCGATACCGTAACGTGACCAGTCATTGCTGATACTTAGCCAGAGACGAACATGGCAGATGTGCGCGAGCGTGAAAAAATCGTGAGGGAGATCGAGAAGACGAGCGAGTCGATCCGAAAGAAACATCGCGCTCTGAAGACCGATAAAATCGAGGAGAGCATCGCATTGGACAGACATTTTAAACCTCTTATCGTGACTTTTCGTCGACAGCCTCGGCGCGCGACAAAGAGAGAGTCGCGCGACGAAGATGCAGCGTCCGCCTCTAAACGTGAGAGGAAAGAGGAAGAGAAACAAGAGGAGGAAGAGGAGGAAATGTATGAAATATGAAAATATTTAAAAATGTAGAAAAAACATGCACAAAGTACAAATTAAGATAATACATAAAGCATAATAGTAATACATATATACTGTATGAAAAAAAAATGTAAAAAACGTAATATAAATATTGACACACACACACACACACACACACACACACACACATATGTATATATATATATATATTACAAAGGTATCCGCCAATGTCCTCACGGTAACGTCTCCGTCGAGTCCGGTATGACGTATCGTTTGTCATCGTATGGACTCAGAGCGATTTTCGATTCGGTTATCGCGTACACATCCTACAGTTTAGCTCATATACATGATTGACGACGAGTCATTTCGATCTCTTCGTTCAAACACCCCGTGTAATCGTCAAACGTTCGCGCTACGACTTTCGCGTTACTCTTTACGCCTTTCGCTTTTTTAGTTTCTCTCTTGCCGTCCACCCTCACCGCGTACATCTTCGCTCTGAGAGATCAATGAATTCGGTCATTATCACACCTTTATTTTTATCCTTCATCAGACCGGGTACTTTTTTGTTCGCGAGAGGCACACCGTACACGTTGTTCATCGGATGATCGCTCGTGTCGAATCTAGCGATATCGCGTTTTATAGTCTCGTAAGCATTCTCGCACTCGACGCGGTATCAAGATTGTCCGTGTCGGTGTACATAATTTTACATTTATCGCGAAACAGTGGAAACATATACTCATGATGAAATTCGTACAAGCAGACTTTCGATATGTCGAGTTTACACATACTCACGTAAATCGGTTTGTTGAACTTTACATCGAGTTTGCGCAGTTCGACGATGATCAAATTTTCCGCAAAGATGCTACGGCTGTGGAAATTCGGTTTTGCGATCATTGCCTCCACGTCGTACCGTCCGTCCCATTTTGTTAATAATTTTATGTTAACGTGGTGGCGCACATTCTCCATAGTTTTATCGAATACTGCATCGTTCATTAATTTATATAAATTTTTCTCGAAATCATTTTTAACGCGAGTTCTGAAATTTGTATTGAGTTTAATGTAATCGCGAAGCCATGGAGATTGCGCGAATTGTAGTACTCGATGAATCTTTGTTACGCGAAGACCGTGACGAGTACATTGCTGCAGGTTGCGATAGTGGATGACATAACGCTGTTTATCGTACAGTATCGCTAGAAGTTTAGCCTCGCGCTTGCCGGGCGACTTACCGCGCGTCGGACAGAACGGCAGGTCAGTGTGTTGGTCGTGTAGTTGTGGTGAATACTCGAGATCGATTTCGAGAATGTAATCGGTGGGTGAATCCAGAGCGATCGCGCTCACGTCAAAGTTCGCAGCGTCTTCGAAATTCGGCGTATAGCAATGGTTGATACATCGTCCACCCGTATAAATTGTTAACATCGTAGTACATCAACGACGACGGTTTCGAACGCATGTACTTGTTATTAGCCTGCGCGTATCTGCTTGAACATTGACTAAGGCCGCCGCATATACCGCACTCGATGAACATGATCATATTGATGTCGGTGAGTAACTCAAATCTTATACGCGTATGTTTTAGCATCGCAACCCACGTGAAACCAGGCAATGTATAGTAATGCGCGGGATCGAGACCGTAACTCGCGACGCAACTTTCGCGAAAATTTTCGGCCAATAACAAGACATCGGTTTTCAAATACAGATCACTGTATTTGTACTCGCCGAGCGTTTGAATGGAAAATCTTCCAGACGTTCGCAGCGTGAGCGTAATTGCTATCGGATACTGTATGATTCGCGCGGTGGTAAGCTCGTGTCCTACAATTTTTTAACACAGTCAACGTACTCATACAGAAAGATATCTTTATGAGTCAGTAATTCAAATCCTTCATTCGATAATGTTGAAAATTTGAAATATATGATTTTTAATTTGTTTCTGCTTAGAAACGACGCCAATTTATCGAGGCTTGCATTTAGAAATGTGAAAGAATCGATGAACTGTAATTTTATGCATTTTCGCGAGTCTGTTCTCTCGACGGTATCTTGAACATGTTTAGTGAACGAAAATATTTTTCTTTGGTTATCGGTAACACATCTACATGTCCTTCATACACGTATAGTAATTTCTTTAATTATAAAGTGTGCGTCGTAGCCCGATAAATTGTGAAAAACGAATCGGAATATAAAACGAATTTTTATAATTAAGATTGCAATTTGCATGCACTGGACCACGGTATCTACCAGTGAGATGACAATGATCGCGGACCCGCGTATCGTCCGACGCGAACGGTTTCTCGCAAATATGACAATGCGGCGCGCTACAGTACGCCTCCAATTGTTTTTTCGACAACGTTTCCATAAGTACGTTAACGGATACGTTATTTTTCACTCGCCAAATCGTTGAGTTGTCGTGCGAACCACGCTATACAGTCTTCATCGCGACAGAACCGATATGACGATAACGCGTCGTTGTACGAACATCGCACGTAGTATTCTATACTAAATACCTTGTTCCATTGATACATGTATGACGACGCATCTTCCCTGTCAAGTTCCATCTTCCGTAGAACGCACTCCAAGTCAGCGTAGACGATGAATGGGACGCGCTGATTATTACAGTGATTCTCAAATTCGAGCCACTTGTCCATGTTCGGCAGTCGGATAGTGGAGTCGCTGATCTTCTCGCAGTCCATTACGTGCGACTGCAATTTTTCGTTCGTACTGAAGTAGTGCAAACATCTGAAAAAAAAAAAAAAAAAATTATAACTATTACCATTATTTTATTAGTAAGACGAAAATTATAATAATTTTTTATGTATACTTACCGATCGTAGAAAAATTTCTGCTTTTTCTCACTAATCTGCGAGCTCACGAGACGGGATAGATTTTTTATCCACGCAAAATGTTCAACACGTTGCGTGGATCTTGCACGTATAGTACGTTTCTCCTTCTTTTCATTGGTGAGTCGCAGAGGAAGGACCTGTTTATTCTCGATGCCGTACACGTTAATCGACACCGCGTTCAACCGTTCGAATTTAGAAATGTCTTTTAAAGTCATTGGAAACTTAATGTTTGTGAGATTCAATACTGTCGTATATTGCGGATACGACGATTCCCGATCTGTCTATTTTTTAGCCGGGTACAGCGCGACGACCACCGATCACGCAAAGCACGCATTGTTCGTCGTACGCACACTGATCACCGCTCGTTTCGTCGCAATTTCCCACGGCATTTTCCAGTGACATTCCACGCGCATAGGATTTAATTTGTTCATATTGATAGTCAAATTCACTATACGTGACAATGCCCACCTGCTGTCGCATTCCTGGAATTCTTCGAGCGATGCTAGGATAGACTCGATGACATGCCGCTCGCGCAAATCGGTGTATCGGTATATCTCGCTGTTCTGTGTAATTATGCTCTTATTAGCACGTTTATCCTTCGTCGCGAATTCACCGTCGAACGCGGTGTTCACTTTTACGCTACCGTGTCTTTCTACAGCGTCTCGCACACGCTCAAACACTATTTCTCTCGCGTCTTCCAAAAGCTGTGGCTCAATGTAATTAGAGTTTACCACAGCTCCTGTCAATATACGGCTTTCAAACGCGGCGTCTTTCTCTCACCAGACGAGAGGTCTTTCGTCGCGACTCGCGTACTCACCACTCGCGTACTCGCCATCAACATGTACGAAACGTCGCTCCAATTGCAATTTTGCATCCGCGAGTCGCGCGATCCTTGCCATCACGGATTATCTGTGTCTAACGGTGAGACGCGGACGCTTGGCACGACAAAGTTCTTCGAGCCGCTCGATGCACTCGTCGCATCGTTGCAGCCACTCGAAACATTCTACCAGAATAGCGACCTGACCGCACTGCTCTAGCAATTCGCGTTCCACTCGCTCGTGATTTTCCATGTCTTTTTTTACAGTCTTTAGATCACACTCTTCCACGGAGCACTTGCACGTAACTCGTTCACACACGTTGCAGCACCGTGACATATCTAGAATGTCATAACGTTCTAACACTTTTTCATTTGTTTGCGAAAGTGCACTGTTCACACTCAAAGCATTGATCGTCGTATCTATCGAAAAACAGTTTTAGCGCAAGGTCGCGGTCACGAAACTCCATCCATATATTGTCAATAATCAGCAGTTCGACGCACTTTTCATTATCTGCGGGAATCTTAATGCATATGCACCTTGGCTCTTATCTGCGATTTTCTTCGCCCAATAATAATCGTCCTTTATTACATTGACATTTCTGTTCCATCAATGTCCCTTTTCATACTCATCGTCCTCGTAACATTTGTCTCGTAACCGTGGGTACACTTTTTGTCGCGCGAGTAAAGACCAGTTAGAAACGGGCTCTCTAATAACTATTCCATGTTTCTCACGTATACCTAATTCTCGATCGCGTAGAAATTGCATCGACGATATTCGCACGCCTATGTCTCTTTTTTGCAGATTACCGAGAACATATAGCACATCATCTATATTACAGTCTTCCCACATATTTTCCAGTGTAGTGTTTCGTTCACAATACTATTCGTAATAGTTTTTTTTCAATGTGTGTAGTGTGAGCACTTGCTGCACGGAAATATAGTGTACATTGGCACTCTGCCATTCGTGCAAAACCGACCGCTTAGCACATCAATATAACCGATATCGTGCTTCCTTACAAGATACATTCCCACAACATCGGTGTCAGCCAAACGGATGTGCATGCTGCACATACAGTTAAAGCATTACCGTTGTATAGTAGCACTGAATCATGCAGTGTTTAGTACGGCCGTTCAGTGCACGGATTTCTAAAGACGGCACAAATTTCTCTGCGTAATCCGTATCGTGCTCGCTCAAATCAGTAGCATAGCTAGTATCGTCTGATAACATTTCTTCGTCGGAATCTCTCCATTATTTCTTCAAAATCTATTTCTTTGAGCACTTCGAACACTTCATCTCTAATATTCGCGAACTGTTCGGGGTTCACGTTTCGAACATACTCGACTACGTTGGCTATGTTCGCACGATGGTTAGTCATACTTATGCTTATTGTCAATAACTGAAGCGACCGATTCGTTTGTCTTCCAGGACACTGTGGTGTCGAGCACTTATAACCTATTATATATTTTATTACGTCCAGTGGGTTCCATTTCTCCGTTTCATAAAAATTTCGCCAAAACAGTCGTTAGTACAAAGCGCGAATAAAACTCGAGCTTTACGAACGGTCACCGATCGGCGAGCGTGATAATATTCAAGAAACGTGCCATTAGAAAATCTTCCCAACGAAACATAAACAAAAACATAGATCCTCAGAATCGCCAGATTTACGACAATAAAATTTACGACAAAAGTTACAAACCGTGTAGAGAAAATCCTATTTATACACGATCGGTTCAGTAAGTACAAAATCTAAATGTGGATCTTATGTAGATAAAGACTCATATTTTCAAATATGTAAAAGCAAGTTGAAGGGCGTTTTCTCGTCAACAACAGGAAGTTGGTAAAATAAATGAGGAATCACAAAGCGTAGCTTTTAATTTTTTATATTGTCGATCGTAAAATTTAGATAAATATTTTCTAGACGAGAGAACGCTTGTTCAAGTAATAAAAGAGAAATCGATGACAAAAAAAAGGGTGCGTTCGACTTGGAGTACTCGCCTTTGTGCGAATACCTGCACATCCTGTCTTCCACATTTATTGCAGAAGAGTTATGTTTTTTGTTTAGCAGCAGAAAAACATTGGCGTTTCTATTAACGCATGGCGACATGCCGATCTGATAGTGTATATAAACAGAAGGTAGTATAAGAAAGGCAAAGAGCCAATAACGTATAAAAGAATTTTAATTTAAATAAGCAAAATTAATACAAAACAATTAAAATAAAATAAAACAAACGTTTCAACTCCAATCGAGTCATTTTCAATGCAATCTTACAATAATATAAACATCGTTCTAAATTAAAAATTCGTACATAATCTTACAATATTCTTACAATTCCTTAATATAAATTTTTTTCTTTCTGTGTAATACGCTGCGAGTCATTTTTATCAAAAATTAACAAAGTCATAAGAAAATTCTGGAAAAGTAACCATAAACAAAAAGAATTAATATTAATCACATAAAAATAGTAATATAATAATGTACCTTAGTAAATCTGTTAAGAGTCCAATAATACACAACGAGAAAAAAATGTAAAATGTGGTCACCATATGTTAGTGAGAGGACCAAATTGTCCCCGTTGCGCTATGTGGAGCGCTGTTTTCTCCTTATGTGAGATCTGTGTCTCCTGCCTTGTGACTTGTTGGCGATCTGTGTCGCTTGTCCTGCGGTCACGCCCGATGCGTTTCGGTTTCGTGTGATGATTGCGTATACCTCCTTTGAGAGTTTAAATTAATGTAACTTGTATTACAACCCGTATACTATCGACGAACCGACTTGCGCACCGGTCGCGTACTTGAACACGAGAGAGAAGTCGTACACGCGACTTCTTCACGCCATTTCGTGGTACAATAAAATAGTCTTTTTATTTAATAAATTATTATAAGCAAATTCACAAAGATAACAAGCATCTGACTTACACGATGTCAAAAAACGAAATGTCAAGCAGAAAAACATTATCGAGAACGGAAAACGGAAAAATAGGGGGGAATATATACGTCGAAAATCGAGCGCAAGGAGTACCGTCCCTTGTCATTAGGTCCGCCAAGTCCATCACCATCGAGGGAAAAAGCGAGATTGGGAATGTCCTGGTGAAAAAGCATTAAAATCGTGTTGCTCATCATCAACGTCATCAATGTCATCGAAATATAAGCCATAAGGTATCTTATTTAGAGTGACTAGTACTAGTGCATTTTATTCTATTCTGAAAAAAGCGAATAGTGGTTAAAAAAATTTTTCGTTCTCTTTTTCCAGAAAGCGCTGCTAGCAATGTTCGAGCCACCGATCGCATTCGAACGCATGGATCGCAAAAAAATATAATAAAAAATGAGAAAAAAATCAGTGTAATAAATGTAGTGTGAATAAAAAATTTTTGTTCGCATTATTACATATGTATTTTCTTTACTTCCCATCCTTTGCCTCCACGCTCCAGGAAAAACTGTATTGAAAAAACTGTGTCGTAAAAAAAAAAGAAACTTGTACTTTATTGATTCTTCCATCCTTTCTTCACTCATAGCACGTTACACGCTCCGTCGCGCGCTCTATGTTTTTCTAATATGCAAGCTTTTATTACCGATGCATTTTTGGAGAGAGAGCAGCGAGTGACGACAAAAAATAGGACCAGGGTCCTTTGTTTATGTAACATCAATAGCGCCGGGACCTTCCCCCCCCCTCCGCCTTTCCCGCGTTACGAGTATCCCCCGCGCCTACGAGTATCCCCCGCGCTCCCCTCTAGCCCCATGAGTTAGCCGCTTTGCTTTACTACTTACGTAAAAACTTGAAAGAAGCATCGATTTTTTAAAAATAATGTTAATGTTAACAAAATCGCAAACACTTTGGTGCGATTTTATGACAATCTCACTCTTTATGCTACTTGGTTTATTCTTTCTGCTTCCTTCGATTGTATTCACTTTTATAATTAATAAAGCAAATCCTGTGATATGCAATGATACCATTCGAACATAATAGGTTATTAATACTTTGAAGCATTTCTATGTCGTTAGTTTCAGTGGGTAAGGTTTAATTATATTTACGAAATTATCATTTTCTGAACTGTGTAAAGATTGCCAAAGTCCAGTATATTTTTTCTGCTCCTTATTACAAATTATACACATTCTCTCTGTTTCATTAATATTTGTTTCATTAACACTAAAAAAGAAAATTAATCGATTGAATGAAAAATAAGTTAAAATTGAATTTACATATAAAAGGAATCTAATTTTAATATATTTTCGTATTCAATAAAGATAAATATATAAATTATTATTAAATATATTATTTGAAAAATTGCTTTAATAATAGGACAATTATTATATTTATGTGTATTGTAAGTATTATTCTGCTGGAGTAATAAAAAAATGCTTGCAGCTTTTTAATATATTCATTTACAATAGTGGGCTGTTTATTAATCAAATGCAATCCATCTCCTATACAAGCGAACGAAATATAATGCAACATAGTTAAATACTTTACCAAAATCTTTTTATATGATAAAATATTGGTTATAATAAACAAATTATAATGTCTTATCAATTGTTTGAAAACATGATGGTTCAGATAACAATATATTTACTTCAAAAGTAACCGAGGAACTTGAAGTTGCTCTTTAACATTTTGTTGGATTAATAATTTAGACAGCGCTGGTACTTCTATATAAAATCCTTTATTAACTTAGTTGTTATGTCTGAACTGTACCGGGATACCACGTAGATTGTTTACTTAATCGCGCAGGCTTTAAAAAAATAAGTAAGAGAGCAGAGGCGCATGGACAAGACGACAGGCTAGCCAACCTTGACCAACGCACAGCGAGTATAACAGAAAACTAAACTGATTAGTCCCGTTTACATGAATAAAATAAAACTTTCTTAATGATAAGTATCGTAGTGGAACAAACTAAACTATGAAATAACGAATGCGCATATATTCACATTTCCTTACCTGTGTAGAGTTACGTAGTTTTAAACTAATACATGGAGACACAAAACTCATTACAAAATAATTAATATAGATTCAATTTCTCATAACTCCACACAAGTTTATCTCTGGTCACGGCTTTAATAAAAAAATCCGTTTTCATTAAATTTGTGCTAACATAGGATACATAAACATTTCCTCTAGAAATCCTTGATAAATTGAATTTTTAACAATACATGGCGTAGTCTACGTGACTTTGTATCTTTCAATACGTCAATTGCTGATTGATTATCGCTTGCTATATATACTGGTAATCTATAGAAAATTTCGAAGCCAAGCTCAGATAGTAAACCGATTAGCCATTTTACATTTTTAGTTACATCTAATCGTAAATAGTTCTGCTTCGCACGTAGAGTCTGGTACACACTTCTGTTTACGACAATTCCACATTATAAGTAATTTGCCTAATTGAATCACCCCACCTGAAATAGATTTCATTTTAACTCCATTTCCCCAACTCGCATCACTACTACCGTTGAGTTTACCTTGTTCTTGATAACGGAGTTTATAATTTAAAGTGCCTGTCAGGTAACGTAGGATTCTTTTCGCCATCTCATAATGACGTCTTTCGAGTATTAAATTATAGGTAACTCGTTGCGAACGTAATATCTGGCCTAGATCTGTTATTTAAATAAAGTAATTCGCCAATTATTTCTTGATAATCCTTTGATTTTATGACGTCATCAGATGGATCAAGCTCCTTATCTTGTCCTGGGATTATGAGTGTCATCACTAGTTTACAATCTGACATCCCATATTTTTCCAACAATGCCCTTCTTGTGAGATTGTTATTTCTTTTTCGGATTGCTTGATTTCCGTATCTAAAAATATACCTCTATTTGTGGTTTCATTAAGTTCGAACACTTTGTGTAAGTTATCAACGAGCTCATTACTCGCTTTTATGTTGTTATCAATAATGGAGAGATCATCTACATAAACGCTTACGTAAATAAGAACACTATCTTTATTATATACGAAAATACAATTATTGCTAGCTAAGTGTCTAAGGTCTAAGTTTAATAACTCTTTACGAAATCGTTTGAACCAATTACACCCCAATTGTGGCAATTCGTAAATACTCTTTTGTAATTTTCATATTTTAGGACCAATCATTTTTTCAAAACCCAGGGGGGGGTCCATATATACTGTTTCATCAATAGATCCGTAAAGAAAAGCTGTTTTTACATAAAAGAAACGAATACGCATGTTTCGCTTGGATGCAGTACTTAATAGCGTTCTCCATTAGGAGAATAGGATTCCTCATAATTTCTATGCTTTACTTGGTTAAATCCTGCAGCGACTAATCGCTCTTTATATCTTTACTATTAGGATCGTTTTCAACAGAATGGATCCATTTGCTCTTTATAGTTTTTACATTCGGTAGTCTATCAACAATTTTCCATACCCTGTGAGAATTTAGCGACTCTAGTTCATCTATCATAGCGTTATGCCAATCTAATCAATATTTATTTTCTTTTGCTTCATTAAAACTATTGGGGACTATCTCATTATTAATCTCGTTAATCTCAAAATCAATTGTGTTATCTATTGGAACATTATCGCTACCCCTTGCAATTCGTTTTGATCTGCGAGCGCCTTATTCCAATAACCTTGCTTCGCGATCCTGTTTTTGTCCTACTTTTATCTAAACGTATTTGCATTGCAGTTTTGGTCGTATCTACTGGTCTACCCTTATGGTTTTCATTTCTATGTTTTGAGGTGAATCATTTTCGTCATCAGTAATCTCTGATCCGTTATCGGATTCTGCATCTACATCAACTTTGGGTATTTCACTTCTATTCTGTATTAATGCATCAACTAATTCATCATTTGTCTTTTCACATAATGACTCGAAATCGAAGTTAAATTCCTCATTAGATATTTCTTTATAATTAAGCAAAACAGAACCCATTGTGTTTTCATGAAATTTAACTGTTCGCTCCTCTATTATTCTTTGATTTTTAATATCGTAGATGCAGTATTCGCTATGACTTCTAGCATAGCCTACGATTATGCCAGTTTCGCCTTTAGGCTCTAATTTATCGCGGTGATGTTTAGGAAAATGCTACACAGCCGAATACTTTCAAGTGCCCTAATGAAGGCTTATGGCCAAAAAATAATTCGAATAGGGTATTCTTTTTCCCTTTTCTAAGTTAAGTGTGATGTGGCTTGCTGTTGTCACCGCTTCTGTCCAAAATTTGGGAGGCAATTTATTATCATTTATAGTTCGGACCCTATCTAATAGTACGCGGTTTGCCCTTTCTACTTTTCCGTTGCTTTGTGGATTAAAAGATACGGTTTTCTGATGACCAATATTAATAATTCGTTCAAGTGTTTACGAAAATTTTCGTTAATGAATTCTCGACCATTATCAGTTCTAATACTTTTAATCTTAGTCTCTAACCTGTTCTCTAACCTAAATTTTTTTTGAAATTTAATAAAATGCTTCATTCTTATGTTTGAGAAAATATACGAAATATATGCCAGTGTAATTATCCACTGTTACCATCATATATTTGGAATCCTTAATTGAATTGGTTGGCATAGGTCCACATAAATTAATATATATCAATTCTAACGGTTTATCAGTAACTCTATACTCTACTATTTTATGACTTTTTTGCGTTAACTTCGACTTACTACACGATTCGCATTCAATTTCACTTCTACAAATTTCATTGACATTTTTAACAAGAGATTTTCTAACTAATCTATCCATGTACTTAGGACAAATGCACCAAACGTTTATGTCATAACATTTCACCATTCATGCTTCTTACGTTTTCTGCGCTCATGGAACAAACATCAGTTATAACTTGGCTCCCTATAATGTGTTTAGAGCCATTTTTAATTCCTTTCCCCACAAATGTTTTATTAACATCGTAAATTAGTGCTATGTCGTTACTGAATGTTACTTTGTAACCCATTTCATCTAATTTTCATATAGAAAGCAAGTTATTTCTTAATTCAACAAATAGAGTATCTTTAAATCCATAATTATCCTTTAAGGTATACTTTAAATCCATATTTATCATCAATCTCAAATTTACTATTAATCGAGCCGATTCCTTCTGATTTTGTCACAGACCCCTTACCCGCTAGAAAAACATCATCATTTACAGGATGAAAATCGTTAAATACAAATCTTTCTTTAATCATGTGACTACTGCTACCGCTATTGAGTATCCAATTTATTCTGCAACTGTCATTTACACAGTCTACTTCGAATGCGTAGTCATTAGTGGTTTCGTTGGCTCTTTCGTTCTTATTGTTGGTTTTTTCATTCCAATCGTTGCGTCCGTCCTGACGATTTTGTTGTGGACGACCTGAGTGTTGTGCATTGCTATGGTGGTTTCCACGTACCCTATCTTGTCGATCCTTTCTCTCGTTGTCGTTAATTTTTCGATGCCAGCACGCCTTCTAGATGACCAGACTTTTTGCATATGTGACATTTCTTTCCAGTGTTGCGTTTTCCATCTCTTGTTGCGTAAGCCGCATCGTTATGTTTCTTCTGGTGATTCAGCTCTTTTTCTTCCTCTCGTAAGTCTTCCAATACGTCGTCGAGTTTCTTGTCTCGTTGTGTTTTAAGTATATTTCTTATACGATTACATTTACTATTTAAGCCTCTCACAAAGTGGTAGACAAGCTCGCGATCCGATATTTTAAAGCCCAAACTTTTGCATTTCAACACTAGGCCTCGTGCCCGTGCAACGTAATCCATTGCTGTCTCCTTATCACTCATTGTTATGCTGCGTACTAGTAGTTCTGCAACTGTGGCGTCGATTTTAGAATCTTCAAGACGTCCCATGTATGTTTTTTTAACTTTTGCCCACACGTGCTTTCGCGTTGGTTTCATTCGCAAACTGCATGGCTTGATCATCGGATAAGGTTAGTTTTATAATATATCGGCGTCATCGTTATCGCTATCTCATTTCTCACGTTCCTTGGCCTATGGATCAGTTGCGAGGATATATCTCATTCTTTTTAAGCCTAATACTGTTTCTAATTTCATAGCCCACACATAGTAATTCGTAGTCGTAAGTTGTGGAACGGAACTCACTCTATCCATTCTATCGTAACTCTTTTTTTCCTTTACCTTCCGACGTGTCCGCTTCCTGCTTTTATTGCTGCTCGAAAATCTCTTGTCGGCCTTTGCTTTCTTTTTTGACAGCTTCTTTCTCTAGTTGCGGTAACCACGCTCTGCTATCAGAATGTTGGGTTAATAATTTAGACAGCGCTGGTACTTCTATATAAAATCCTTTATTAACTTAGTTGTTATGTCTGTACCGGGATACCACGTGGATTGTTAACTTAATCGCGCAGCCTTTAAAAAAATAAGTAAAAGAGCAGAGGCGCTTGGGGGAAGACGACAGGCTAGCTAATCTTGATCAACACATAGCAGGTATAACAGAAAACTATTGTAAATTGATTGATCCTGTTTACATGAATATCAAAATAAAACCTTAATGATAAGTGTCTTAGTGGAACAAACTAAACTATAAAATAACGAATACGCATATATCCACACATTTAAATAAAATAAAATTAACATTTAATTCTTTCGAAATAATTCTTTCGATTTAAATATCAATATAATATGTTTTACAACAAATGGGAAATTTAATTTTCAATTTTTAAACGCAATCCTAACAGAATTAGAATAGATAGTAATATCACAAATTCAACTAATAAACAATTTTAATAATATTGATGTTTACAAGCATCTTGGAAAAATCTTAATAAATTAACGATGATGAACATCTTAAAACTTGTAGATAGTTACATGTATATTGCGAATTTACAAGATTGGATATGTAATATATAAATTCACACCGAATTATTTAAGCACTATGAATTCAGCTTGACCATTTAAGGTCTTTATTTCCTATTTGTTGTATATTTTCATTATTAAAAGTCTTAAAAGAATTTTAAAAAATACTTTGTTTATTATATTATATTTATTATATATTTTACCTTGTTTGAGAACATGATGATTTAGATAACGATATATTTGCTTCAGAAATAGCCGAGGAATTTAAAATTATTCTGTGTCAAGTAAAATAAAATTAATTTAATTCTTTTGATATCTAAACATTAATTATAATTTAGTAATTTATAATACTCTTGCAATTACTTGCAAATACTCAAAATTTTATTTTTAGTTACAGTTATCGTATAAAATTATATTTTAATTTTAAAAAATTCTATAAATTCATATTGTTAGAGATACAGCCAACATGTACAGTTTTTTGCATGTTTATCGTTCGTGCGACATGCGGATCGAAAGCTTCTAGAAGGATCCCAAGCGTCCTTAGAAGTTTCCAAAACATCTCCGAGTCGAAAAACAATAAGCCAAGCCGCACGTCGCACGCATGCAGATCTCAACCGCTATAACGGCGAACCGACTCGAATCCGTCGCAGCGCACGCGCGATCGCGTGACGCAAAACGCGTAATGTGCGTCAATCCCAATCAGGAATCCAGATTTAACGGGCGCGCATGGCAATTGCGCGCCGCTCGGCCGTCGCGCTCGAAACTGCCAATCGCCGCCCAAAACAGAGGGTCACCTCACAATTTTCAATTTTGTAACAATCTCATAGGCGAATGCAAAGGGAAGCCTTTGTTCTTAAGAGAGCATAAAAGGAAAAACCGAGGATCAATCGCTCTCTTAGTTTCGCTGCTCTCGAGTTAACGCTTCGCTACCAGTGCAACCGCCTAGTAAAACCGCTACAAGGAAGATTCCTTTGAAAACCGCCGAGAAAACCGCCGCGTTTAATCCGCAATCGACATTTCGCGTGAAGCGAAATTCAGCTAAACGCCGTATCACTCAGATTATCTCGCTCTGACTCGCTCTCGAACAATATAATTTAATTTTCGAAATATTTATTTACTTTAAACTCTCGTGAGAGTGAGACCGAAAGTGATGAATTCTGATAGGCTTCTCTCATTCTGATAGGCTTTATTCAATTTTTCGTCCGCTTTCCATTAAATTTAAGTATTTTATGTTGTGATTGATAATTTTTTGAAAATTTTATTTCACTAACGTCAATAAAAGCTTCTTTAACTTATCTTGAAACGAAATAAAATTTTAAACATATATATATATATATATATATATATATAATTTTCTCTAATTATT
This sequence comes from Acromyrmex charruanus, assembly GCA_017607545.1. NCBI lineage: Eukaryota > Metazoa > Arthropoda > Insecta > Hymenoptera > Formicidae > Acromyrmex > Acromyrmex charruanus. Next base: position 72,941 of record JAANIC010003539.1, on the reverse strand, counting down.
GTG
>JAANIC010003539.1:57494-72043 GCA_017607545.1 Acromyrmex charruanus | reverse complement strand
GATATTAATATAAATTTATTGTTTAAAATATATATAAATAATTATAAATATAATTATTTATATATATAAATAATTATACTTATAATTATTTATATATTTTTTTATTTATATTAGGTGTAGTAAAAATAATGGATTTCTTTTTACTACACCTAATATTTTCCTCAATTTTATCAAAAAACAATGTTTTTGAATTAATATTATTTAATTACATGTGAAAGTTATACAACAGAAACCCAGGATGGAGAATAGCGCAAATCAATGCAGCCACGGGCTGTGCGCATAATATCATCCCTTTGATTGCATCTAACGAAATATTAGTCCCGTCTTTTGACGACTTTTTAGCCGTTCATACTATTTTTTTCGTATATAAATAGCATTAAATAATTTAGTACTCTGCCAAATTTCAGATTTTACAAAATAGTTACGTTACATTTTTTTTGCAATTTTAGGGTAACTTTAAGGTAGTGCTAACGCTACCATGTTTTGGCGCTGGACTATCTGACGGTTATATTTCTACATCTTGTATAAATTATCCGTACATAAATTTTCAGTTTTTAGAAAATACTTTTTTTGACATCTTTGAAGGAATGCAGGCGCCAGGGGTGCTAACGCCTGACCTGCTGATTCTAGCATTTTGCTTTTTATCCTGAATACAACCAAATAAAAAAAAATCTAAATTTTAGAAAATAGTCACTTTTTCACGCGGTCTCCCGGACTAGTAATATATAAAATTCACATAGAATTATACAAAAACACTTAATATCCAGCTAGACTATTAAGGGCATTTATATCGTATTGGTTGTGTTCTCACATGTACGATCCTACGAGATTTAACATTTAATTTATTAATTTTGTTATTGATATTTATTTATTTATTTTTTACATTATTATTTATTAGGTCGGACGCTATTGGAGCAAAGAGGAGCGTAAACGGCAACTGGAACGCGAACGCAAGCAACGTCAACAGGAACTGATACTACAGCAGGAACAGCAGCAGATACAACAGACTAAAGATCTGGTGATATGGGAACATACAGAGGACAAAGTGTCCAAGAAACCATTGAACATCGTCGAGCTAAGTTACAAGAAGATGGTGCGTAAAAAAACACTGGATGATTTTACCACCGTCCAAGAAATGTTGGTTCACGGAAATAGAGTGGGCACAGGTGGATCTAGCATGGGGGGGAAATTAATGGGTCTACTGTCGGTTACCACGGTGTAAGTAGACCCGCGTATATCCTTCATAAAAACTAATCAGATATTGAAATTCCGGAAATGAATACAAGGATGTTTTACAGACACAAATATGTGAATGACTTTCATACGCCGAAGAAAATGTGAAATCTTTGAATAGCGTAACACTCATCTCGAATTATCTTTTATACCAACCTCTCGCCTGCAAAAATGTGCCTCACACACGTCGCGAAGGCAATGTTATAAAGTTGCAATAAAGGACGCAACACAGATTTTTGCATAACATTTTATAACGCATAAGGTGTAAGGTATAAAAAATTAAGTAACGAGAATATGAAATAAAAGACTCTGATTGACTTTCTTGTGCCTCATGTGTTACGCAAGAGTTGAAGCAAAAACCTTCGCATAAAGCTTAATGCATAAAGCATAAAGCAAGAGAAAATCAACAAATCAGAGTTTTATTTCATGAAGAGGAAGGAATTTTGATTGGTTTATTTTCTTATGCATTATACGTTGTGCAAGACTGTGCTCCCGTCCAAAGTCTGTACACCTTATAGAGGTTCTACAATCAATCAATAGTCAGTAATTGGAAGTCTCAACCTTAATCGTACAAGTTAGCTATTAGCCAACTTCAATTAAGACTTTCGATTACTGATTTATTCTAAAACTCCAGTTAAAGTGGATAGCACAGTCTCTTGCATAACGTATAAGATATAAGAAAATCAATTAGAGTTCTTTATTTCATAAAAAGAAAGAAAATAAAGGGCACTGATTGATTGATTTTCTTGTGCATTACGTTTTGTGCAAAAGTCTATGTTCTCAGCTTAATTCTTTCGAGAGTTAGTGAAAGATTTCAAAAAAGCATTTATTAAAATTGTCCACATGAGATTGCTTGTTTGATTTATATACATATTGTAGATATAAGGAATAAATAAACTAGTATGAATATCATTACTTGCTTTTTATCAATAAAAAGTTATCTGCCTTTAATACAGATTCTATTCTTGTTGAAGTAGATATAGTACTTGAATAAATATTCACCAATATATTACTATATCTGTACTTTGAAAAATGTAAAGCTTATTACAAAATAGAAAGTCAAAGATAGATAATATATTATATAATGTATTATATAATATATTATATTAGATCGATAATATATTATATTGTCAAAGATAATGTTCCTATAATAAGAGTTAGGACAACGTTGTCGCAACTTTTGATTGATTGTCGAAATCCGTCATACGTAATAGCCAACCGCGAGTTTTAAATGAATTGCAATAGCCAAAACAACCGCGACTTACAAGTAAATTATAGAAAATCACGTATTCGATCTTTTACGTTTTCTTTATTATCTAGTGGCAGTAGATAATGTAACATTTGCAGAGATCTGATAAAAAACGTTATTTCTAACCACATCATGCTCATTTAATCAAACTCAGCTACATGTTAAGAATTTTTATTTTAGCATATGTGAGAACACAATCAATAGTAGAAATTAAAATGTTTATAATGGTCGAAGCTGGATCTTTATTACTTAAATAATTCAATCTTGAATTACTATACATATATATATATATATATCATATATGTATACTTGCATATATAGTATATATAGTACACCATGTTGTCTTTCGAACTGAGCGCCGAATTGTTTTTCCGGATTATAAACATAATTAAACTACTTTAGTAATAGCGAATTAAATTGACAAGCAATTTTAATAATTTGATACTACAATCAGGTATCATATTATAAAAATAATACGTTGAATGAAAAGTTAATATGTTGAAAAACTGTTAAATAAAAATTTATTGCGAAAAATATTTCCTCGGCTGGGAATCGAACCCGGATCTCTCTGTATTCCGTACAAACATTCTAAGCCTTTAGACCACCGAGGTTTTAATAATATTCTTCACAATAATCGGTACATGTTAATCGATACAAGAAAATATCTTTCTTTTAGATAACGTAATATAAACAATATTAAGAATCTTTATTTTAGATCGCATATGTGAGAACACAATCAATACTAGAAATAAAAATGCCTATAACGGTCGAAACTGGATCTTCATTGCTTAAATAATTCAATCATGAATTACTATATATATGTATACATATATATACAATATACATGTACTTACATATATACAATATCATATTGTAGTCTTTCGAATTGCGTGCCGAATTATTGTCCGGACTATAAACGTAATTGAACTACTCTAGTAATCATGAATTAAATTGACATGCAATTTTAACAATTTGATGCTATAATTAGGCATCATATTGTTGCGGCCGATTCCTGCCTGTGTGTCGATTCAAGAGGTACACGCACTCCCGAATCGCCGAAATGGAATACATGTGTAAAAAAAGGAACAAGAAACGTTTATTAGAGAAGAAACACAGAGCACAGTACGATAAAATGCTAGAGCAGATGTAAAGACACGTCCGGACACGACGACGGCTTACATTCGAATTTGAAGATTTTGTTGTTAGACAATCAAAGGGTGAATCGCTCGGCAACGCACTCATTTCTTTACAACACGAGTGTCAGCAAGGCACGGGCATAACAATATTATAAAGATATTAATATGTTGAAAAACTATTAATAAAAAAAATTGCGAAAAATATTACCTCGGCCAGGAGTTCTAGTATTGATTGTGTTGTCACATATGTGGTCTAAAATAAAGATTCTTAATATTGCATCGCTTAAAAGAAAGACGTTGTTTCCTTACATATACTGATTATTGCGAAGAATATTACGAAGGCCTCGGTGGTCTAAATGCTTAGGACGCTTGTACGGAATATAGAGAAGGGTTCGACTCCCAGCCGAGGTAATATTTTTCGCAATAAATTTTTATTAACAATTTTTCAACATATTAACATCTTTAAATATGATGCCTGATTGTAACATCAAATTATTAAAATTATTAGAGTAGTTTAATTGCGTTTATAGTCCAGAAAAACAATTCGACGCGTAATTCGAAAGACTACAATATAGATGTTACGAATATATTCGTATATATTTAATCAATATTTAATCAATTTTTTATCCTAAATTGCGCGCATTTGGAACAAAAAATTGATTAAATATATTCGTAACATCTGACTTTGACCCCGTTCGGCGTTCTTTACTTTATTCAATTTATTCATACACGATCGTTCTTCTTATAATGACTACAATATAGTATACAATGCAAGTATAGTACATATACGAATATATAGTAATTCAAGATTTAATTATTTAAAACAACGAAGATCCAGCTTCGACCGTTATAGGTATTTTCATTTCTAGTATTGATTGTGTTCTCTCAGCTACATGCATTTGACATATCATATTTTCTGTATATTATACGTATCTACAATTTCTCTAGTAGTAGTCAACTTGCAAATAACAAACAAAATTAGTGTTACTAACGTAAATTTGACTATTAACGGCGGTTTTTTATCTTAATTATTATTATAGGAACACTAGTCAAAGAAGTATGAACGAAAAGTTTTACCTTTTTTGAACATTTCGTCAATTTTCCATTGTCTCTTCGTAATTATAAATGTCTGTATACGTTCCCCGTACTATCCGCAAAGCGTACATGGAATTATTGTTTACGATAAAAATTATTAGATATCGGGCAATTGAGAGCTTTCACGCGAGATAATCCTTGTGTAAAACATATGCATTTCAAAATCTTACATGGAAAATTATAAAATAATTGAACGCTTTGGTTAACTTCAAGCCATCTTCAGCGTGTTAGAACAATCCTTTTGATAGTCTAATTCAATGAGTAGTCACAAAGTGATAAATTAAAGAGTGCAGCTAGTCCCTCAAATTATAAAATTTGAAAAGTGTACAACTATCATTCAACTGTTAGGTTAAGAACGTTGAAGAAAAAAACAAAAATGACAAAATAGTAAACAGTTATACATGTGCATAAAATCTGTATGACTTATTTGCCGCATAAGTTCAATATGTAAAACAATCAATAATCGATAAGAATAGATGAGTGAAAATATAAAAAACAACTGTATGTAACAAAGCCCAGTGTGACAATGACAGTTGAGGCATACATGTTGTAAGTAAAAAACGAATCAAATAATAAACAATATTTAAAATATAGGTATATAAGTGTCACCAAAATTAAATATGTAGATTGTCAAACTTATGTAATAATATGGTCATGAATTACTGAAATTTATTAAGAATGTTAACATAAATATAGTGTACAAATTCTGTGTTCAATTTTGAACTTTTGAAAATTTAAACTTTTCTATTATTTTTTTATTAAGCATCTCTATAAATTAAGCTCCGACCCAAATACTTTTTATTGTCAAGAATTTTGATGTTCTCCAAATAAAATTCATGGTTAAATTATATGTATGTTTCAAAATAACAGATTATTTGAACTTTTATTGATATCATTGTACTTTAGTTTTTAATTTTGCCCTACGTAAGACGTTACAACCCTTGCAAAAAATTTTATGGACATTTTTCTTTAAATGGTGAGAGAAACCTGGTCTTTCTGTGCTTTTATAATTCCGTTAAGTCTGTTCAAGCTAAAGAACGATAGTTTGAGGTCTTTATGTTCTTAAAATTTTTATTAGATTTTTCATTTAGATGCCAGAAAAATATGAAATAGTAAACCATAAATTTTTTCCTTTTTGAGTTTTTTCATTTTTAGATGTATAAATATCTGCCTATTTAAAGGGATCCTAAAGGCGTTTGTATTATCGACTAATCATATAATTTTTGTATAAGAATTACTTTCTTTTCTTTTATAGATTCGAAAATCCTTTTCCAGGATGTGGGATTAAGTGACTCAATAGATAAGTCAGATTCTCTAGACAAGCCCACGCTTGTCGTGTGATGTGATATGAGTAATAATAATTGAGACTTTTCTTGTAACCGGTAAATAATATTTTTATTTCACGAACACAAATTAACACGTCCGTACAGGATGAATATCTTAATCGATCTGTTGTTATAAATTTTGTTTTATTATTTTTACGCTACTAGGCAACTCGTTACCAACGAAATCTTAAGCTTTCTACACTCGCTGCGCTAGTAAGGTATTAAGAATCCCCTACAAGGATTAAAGTATATGCACTAATACGTGTCTGTGAGGTGGAGTTTGGGCCAAGAACGTCAAAATTGCAACCTTCTTCACCATTTCTAATACAGAGTTGTCACATCGTGACATTTGCTCGTATAAAAGTGCAATTTGTTCTTACGAAATGGTAGTTCAGATACTAGTAATTTACACGAGGAAATAATGTCAAATTAAAACGTTATTGTTATATGAAAATTTATGTGTATGCGTGAATAAGATATTGATGTAGTGCAGGCCTGTTCAATTTGAGCTCCGGAATCCAAAACGCGAAGCCATTGACGCAAAAAAATTTAATGTGGATAAGATTTCGGGGAATGTAAAGTATTGATACGAATAAGTGATGCTTATTAACATTGTACAGTCCCTGAAATCTTACTCACATTGAATTTTTTGCATGGATAGCTTTGCATTTTGGCTCCAGAACTCAAATTGGACAGGCCTGATGTAATGGTATGTAGTGATGTGTTAACGATACGTAAATCGTATATAAGTCCCACTTATATTATAATTAATCTTTAGGATCCACTTAAGAATCTTGCGTTTTCATGAGGATCCTAATCGTAAATTGATAATATAAAAAAATTAACTTTATGGGATAATCATTATCTAAATAGGTTCTAATTATAAAATTCAGATTTTCTTTCGTAATATTGAGAATGGAATAATAAAAACGCTTTGTCCGCCATGCTTATCAAAACATCTCTTTTTTGTGAAACAATAAGATAATATAAAAAGCTGAAGTATCTATTCTACTCGAAGCTGAGGTACCTATTCTACTCGAAGAGTAGATTAATTTGTGAAAAACATTAAACTCTAACTTGCAATAATAACATTGATATGAATAACATTAAGGAAATTTAATCTGTTACCTTCAATCTCTAACGTAAATTGTAACTTCGGATGTAGTGAATAGAATATTTCGAGAAATTCATAAAAGTAAGTAAGTAATTCACTAAGTAATTAAGAACAGGTGTTTCCTCGTGTCTTCTCATTCATCCTTTCTTTCTCTCTTACGAGTCCTCCCTTCATAACTGCCTCTCGCGTCCATCCACATCCATACCACCATACATCCCTATCAAGAGACGCAGTAGTATCTTCGATCATGTTAAAAAAAAAAGTAAAAGATATAAAGACACTTCAAGTCTCTTATCCCTAGCTACCACAGTTCATTTTTTGGGAGTACAGAATTACTAAAATAAAAAAAATTTTGAATCGCACGTAACATATCCTGAAAGGCATCGCCACGAGTAATTTGAGCTAAAAAAAAATAAAAATGGATCAAGAACATACAAGTCGTTCTGGACATACAAGCGGTCAAAAAGTGATTATTTTCATGAAAAATGAAGTAACATCTCCTTCTCCTTCTTCTTCTCTGTCCGCAGTCACATGTATCTCTCTTCTCTCTTACCTTTCACTCATACCTCCCTCAATTTCAACCCACTCCACCCCTCCCACACCCCTCCTCAATCCCCACCACTCACTCCACCACTCCTTTCTTTTTCGTCCTATCTCACTCTCTTTCGCCCTCTCTCACCTCTTTTCGTCTTCTCTCACTCTCGCCTGCTGAAAGTGTCCGATGGTCATTCAGAGTCGTGATCTTGACATTGTGAGTATTAATTCTTTTGGATAACTTCGTAACGCGTGATGGGTGACTGCTACAATCTTCCGAAGATTGTTCGATGTGATGACCTTCATAATGTGTGGAAGAGTCAAAGTCATCGAAGATGAACTGTCCATTTTAATTTTAATAGGGCAACGGTCGCCTACTGAAAGTGTCCGATAGTCACTCAGGGTCATTACCCTGACAATATATGTGACGGTTAGGTAGTTTGTCGGAGTTCAATTCTTTATTTCATTCTTAATAACTTTTTAATGTGAGATGGGTGACTGTTAACTCTCCTGAAGGTTGTAGGAAATGTAGTGGGAAAAAATATCGCATGCCGCAGGTCTGTGTTAAGTAATAATTCTAGATTGAAAAAAGGAATGAAATTAAATAAAAGTTACCGAAATGTTTAAAACACTGCACTAGGGATGGACGATGTTCAGAAAAAACATCATGTGAAAATTCGGTCACTAAAAACATCGATGTTCGAATCGATTATTCGGGAAAAAAATCGATTCATCGATTTAAAATCAAAAAGTATAAAATACGAAATAAACTATACGAGGTCTGTTCAAAAAGTATCGCGAATTTTGAATTTCCGCGGGTTACGTATATTCGATTTTCGATTTTTTTGTGGCGTTATGTTGGTACTTATGTCTCTCACTTATGCCAACAAGTTCGGCCATTTTGAATGTTCAGTTAATTTTTGACAGCTGCTTTGCTTGCACGTGTTTTGGCTCGTCTTCGATTTTTGCCTATTTCAAAAAATGGATCAAAGAATCTGTATCAAATTTTGTGTGAAAAACAAAATTAAGTGCGCGGACGCATTCCGAATGTTGACTGTGGCATATGGTGAAGCTACCTTGGACCGAAGCAACGTTTATCGGTGGTACAAAATGTTCTCAGAGGGCCGAGAAGATGTGAACGACGAAGAGCGTGCCGGACGCCCGAGCACGTCAACAACAGACGAAAACATTGATGAAGTGAAGAAAATAGTATTGGCCAATCGTCGAATCACCGTTAGAGAAGTTGCTGAGGACCTAAACATATCGATTGGCTCATGCCATTCGATTTTTACCAATGATTTGGACATGAGTCGGGTCGCCGCGAAATTCGTACCAAAATTGCTCAATGTCGACCAAAAACAGCATCGCATTAACATTGCTAAGGAGCTGTTGGACTCTGTCCGCGACGACCCAAATGTGCTCCAGAGGGTCATAACTGGTGACGAATCATGGGTTTATGGTTATGACGTGGAAACCAAAGCTCAATCATCCCAATGGAAGCTGCCGCACGAGCCAAGACCGAAAAAAGCGCGTCAAGTTCGGTCGAATATGAAGGTTTTGCTTACAGTTTTCTTCGATTGCAAGGGCGTGGTGCATCATGAGTTCTTGCCACAGGATAGAATGGTCAATAAGGAATATTACTTGCAAGTTATGCGCAATTTGCGCGAAGCAATCCGCCAGAAACGCCCGGATTTGTGAAAGAACAAAAATTGGCTTTTGCACCATAATAACGCCCCTTCTCACACATCGTTGCTTGTGCGCGAATTTTTGGCCAAAAACAACACACTAATGATGCCGCAGCCATCGTTTCCCCAGATCTGGCCCCCTGTGACTTTTTCTTGTTCCCGAAACTGAAGAGGCCCATGAAAGGACGACGCTACTCTACGATTGAGAAGATAAAGACGGCATCGAAGGAGGAGCTGAACAAGATCACAAAAAATGATTTTTTGAAGTGCTTCGAGGATTGGAAAAAACGTTGACACAAGTGTATAATATCTGATGGGGATTACTTTGAAGGGGACAAAATACATATTCATGAATAAATAAATAATTTTTGAAAAAACACAAAATTCGCGATAGTTTTTGAACAGACCTCGTATATGATTGTTATTATTATGAATTATTGTATTATTTTATATTAATTCTATTCAAAGTAAATACTCTCGGCCGACATTTTGAAATTCTTTTTGCAATTAAAAAAAATAAATATCTCATTGGTGATAAAGAACAAAAGGTTATTTGGATAATAAATTAGGATTCAGGTCAGATTACACAAATGTAAGATTAATTTTCTTGGTTCAATTTACTCTTTATTTGTTTGTAATCTAAGAATTAGAAAGAGATAAACATTAAGTTAACCGAAATTGAAGTTAATCTTACATTTGTGAAGTCGAGCCTCAAACATAAATTTGTTATAAAAACTTCAGATAAATTATATAAACTCTATATCAATTTTACATATTTTTTAGTACATATATATTTAATAAACTATATAAAGTATTTTATATAAAATAAGTCATTTAATATAATGAAATAAAACTTTACAAAAAGGAAACATATGTAACATGTTAATCGTAATAATTATTATTTGATACAGGAACATAAAAAAAACACGTGCTAAACTAGCATCTTACACTAATCTCCACTCTTTTCGTGAAAGAGAACTTAAAAATAATAATTGGTTTAAGTGCTAATTAATCTGTTCCTATCATCAGATTTTATTCGACTAGCATCAGAAAATATTCTTTCAGCTGGAACTGATGTAGCAATGGCACTTCCATATTGCCAAGCTAATACGTATAAGGATGGAAACGTATTTTTTAAAGATTTCCAATGTTTAAAAACGTCTGTTTCGCGAGGAATTATTGGCTGCTGCAAATAGTGCCTCAATTCAATGTGTCATTATTTTTTTGTAAACAGTCAATAAAGTCAATATTTTTTGCTGCCAAGTTGTCATGATAGTCCCAAACATTTATTTATATCTGTGTCCTTTTGTCCAATTGTACATTCAGGTTTTCCTTATTTTTAACGACATTTCCTTGAATTAAATTATTTATCGCTGCCAATGCATTTTTGAAATGAAGTTTCTTGAAACGTGGATCGAGGATTGTAGAACTAGCCAATATTGAATTTAATTCAAAATCTTTGACTCGATTTTGAATCTCTGACGGTAGCCTTTCTTTAAATTCTTCTCCTAGTACTGTAGACACGGCGATATTTCGATTGTTGCCTCCATACAATGTACAATAGGCATGATTATACCGCATGTTGAGTAAGACTCTCCACTGATATCCCAGATAACATTCTCAATAGGCTTCATAAGTAATACCAAGTCTTTCAACACTTGGATTTTTTCTCGCGAAAGCATGTCTGGTGCATTTGAACACTTCGAAATCACAGGGTAAACATATTCCTCTAGTTGCAAAATTCTCTCCGATTTGTCATCGCATATCTGGAGTCTCTTTAATTCATCAGAGGCCACGACATTTCTCCTTGCGAGACCAACGATAGTTTTCACTTTTGCGATAATATTTTTCGTAACAGGTATAGTATGTAATGCATCTGAAATTAGGTGAGACATGGTGTGCGCAAAACATCCTATTTGCTTTACACCCTTTTGCTTATTAATCAAACTTATGGCCTTTTTTCATATTTGACGCATTATCGCTAACAATAGCAGTAATTTTTGTTTCATCCAAGTTGAAATTTGTCCGAAAGTAAAAAATCGACAATGTACTCTGCAGTATGATGTGCATCTAAAGGAAAGACACCGACACATACGCTTTTCATCGTGAGATCCATTGATTGGTAGTGCATGGTTATCCCAAGGTAACTCTGATTACTTATATCAGTCCATATGTCAATGTGTACGAGGAAGCACCTTGAAGATTTATCTTGAACGACTCTTTCAGTACATCGTATCGAGTTTTTATCATTTTTGTAATCGTTTTCCTACTTGGAAGATTGTACAGGAGAGATACTGTTTTCATTAGTAGATTAAAACCATCATTTTCTCGACGACTGATAAAGGCATGTAATCTACCGTAATCATATACAAAGTATTAGTAATTCTATTTGCATGTTTGTACCTCCATCTGCAAATAACAGCGAGAAATATTAATAAAATTACAAAAACATAAAATATTATTTCCGAATAAATTTCATATAAAATTACAATAATTAGAATTACATAGATTATTTTAGATAATATTAACTAATTTTCTAATATTTTAAAAAATATTAAACTAACTCTTGAAAGAATTTACTCGTTTCGTCTACAATTTACGGTCATCATTACATCTTAAAAATAAACATATTTAAATACGTAGGCTGCTAGAAAAGTTTCTGCAATCTAATACTTCCAGTGGCGCCAACGTTCTGCTACTATCACATCCGTAAAATTAGACGTTTTTAATCTATAATTCAGTTGACAATTTGTACCCAAGCCAACTAGTTTGCATAGTATTTTAAAAGAAGTTATTTTGTGAGAAAATGGAAATTTCGCGTGAAAATTTTCGGGCAATAATTTTTTACGATTACAAATGTAATCTAACTCCGAAACAATGCATCGATCGACTTCATTGGCTTTTGGGGATGAAGCACCAATAGGACTGTTTATAATTGGTTTGCCGAATTCCAGCGTGGATGTACCTTTCTTTGTGACGAATTCCGTAAAGGTCGTCCTATCATTCACGTCTGTTGTTGCTACTAATGTTGATGCTGTGCGTGAAATGATTGAGCGAGACCGGCATATGACATACCGCGACATTCAGGCATCTTTAGGCATTGACATGAAAGCAATACATACGATTTTGCATGATCACTTGAGTGGAAATTTTGCAGTCGTTGGATCTCACACAATTTGACCGAAACTCAAAAACAGACTCGTAAATGGAGCAAAGAAATGCTCAAGAAATTCAACCAAGATCGGTCAAATTTGGTTACAATATCATTACTGGGGACGAAACATGGATCTATTCGTATGAGCCCAAAAGTAAATAACAATCCACTGTTTAGGTATTTCAAAATGAACCGAAACCAACAAAAGTTGTTCGTTCACGCAGTACTGCCAAGCAAATGATTGCTTGGCAGCAATTGTTTCTTCAGTTATACCGGACATGTGACAACCGTGGCTTTAGAGGATCGAAGGACTGTAAATACTGATTGATATACAACAATTTGTTTGCCAGAAATCATAAATGAATTGCGTAGAACAAATCGAAATCGTCGCATCATCCTTCATCATAACAATGCCAGCTGTCACACAGCACGTCGAACCGTTGATTTTTTATCCAGTAAAAATGTCAAATTGATGACTTATTGTCCGTATTTACCTGATTTATCACCTAATAATTTCTTTTTATTCCCAAACATTAAAAAGAAGATGCGTGGTGAGCGATTTGAGTCGCCTGAAGCAGCTGTTGAAACATTTCGTACACTGATTTCTGAGGTTACAGCCTCAGAGTGGAAAAAATGCTTCGAAAATTGGTTCGAGCGTATGCAAAAATGTATCGATCTTAAAGGCGAATACTTCGAAAAACAATAAAGCCATTTATCGAATTTTACATGTTTTTTTTCATATTATTTGCAGAAACTTTTCCTGCAGCCTACGTATAAATTAATTCATGAACTCTAATATTTTTGGAATTTATATGATATCGAATAAATATTGAATCACTTTTCTTGAATATTGAATTACAACATTGGCAGGATATTACTTTAATGATCATTAAACAGTTTTTATTACATTTTTGTAACATTTTGCTATGCTGTGATTTGATGTTTCTGAAGATTCAATATTAGTTTAATACATTTTGAAACATCTTTAATCTGAAAGTAATTATTGAGATTATGAAATTATCTCAAGAATATGTCTTTAAGGGGATGCTGGAGTGTCCTATTTTATCATTAAATATTAAAAACACCTTTCTCGTAACTGTGCTTATGGATTGAAAAATCCTTCTCCACAATTAAAGTATCGACAACGCAATTCGCCAGCTACATTTGAATATGAAAAACGAAAGAAAATTAAAGACTTACAGTTTTGTTATCGGCTTCTGTAGTCAACACATCACAATATGTGTTGCATGTAAGAGTTTCAGATCTTGCACGTTCATAAAAAGTAGCTGGCGAATTGCGGAAAACCTAAATGAACAATCCTATGCTTTCAGAAACGCGGTAAGAGTTTTAGTATAAGAGAAATGTGTATCCAAAAATTTCGTTTGTATATTACGAATGAAATTGATGTGCAGCCATGAAACTAAGCAGTATTTTAGTTCCGCGATATTCCGACAGCGGCGCCGTCATGAAAAGTGCGTCTCTGAACCATAAAAATGATCTGAATTATCGACCTACTCAGGCCCATATCAATAAACGTGCCCTGATCAAAGTTTTTTCTTTTGAGAGGAAAAATAATAATAAAATAAATATGATATTAGTTATTTCAATTTTGTTGAAATAATTTCTTCCTAAACAAGAAACATACTATATTATTTATATATGAATACAAATGAAGATAATTATTTTAATTACACTGTTCTGTCTTTTACATACATTTATTTAGTAAATTATTGATGTATATAATAAAATAACACACACACACACACACACATATATATATATATATGTATATGTATATGTATATGTATGCGTGCACGCGCGCGCGCGCGCGCGTGTGTGTGTGTGTGTACATATAATATATACAACACATGTCTAAACTTTATTTACTGAATTATTTACACATGCATATATCAAAATTCGGAACGCTATGTGTGTTTCGGTTGAGCTTCTATTCTGCTCGGATGTCGGAACGACAAGCGGCAATCTCATAGCAGACGTAGCATATAAATGAAATTTTCGAATAC
>JAANIC010003539.1:23992-46974 GCA_017607545.1 Acromyrmex charruanus | reverse complement strand
ATATATATATATATATATATATATATATATATATATATATATTTAAAATAGATCGATTTTAAAACTGGTCGATAAAGAGATAAAAAAATATATGTACAGACTTTTAGTAAATGTGTAATGATCATTATCGCAACCTATCGTTATACAGCTAATATTACGTCCCAGTTGATGTAGCGCGTGTCATTATGAATATATACTTAAAATAAAAAATGGGCCCTTCCATCGCCCATTCTTGTGAGAACCATATTTTCTTCGTCTTTCCGATTTTAACACAACCTTTAATATTTATTTTGATTGCAACAGAATGAATTTTTAATATTGTATGAACATACTTTTTTTTTGTTTGCGAGGAGGAGAAAAATTTTAACATAGCCCATTATCCGAAACGCCTCCGAAGGAGATTCTAACTGGAGGGGAAGATACCCAGGAGCTAATCTCCTGATTGTGCATGATTCGGTGAGTCTGCATCCCTCTTATAAGGAAGGACAGCGAACATCATCGCCTACCTGCTAAAAAACTCCCCCTATTCAGCACCTCCGCAAGATCACATTGGGCACCTCGGAACCATTTACCTGGCGGCATTTCATCAGGGTGCATCTAAGTTGTGGAGTATACGTTCCCACTTCCGAGATACTACTTAAAGCTAGAATCCTATTCCATATTATATTAAATATTATCCTAAATACGTACATTATATATACATTTTTACACATGGTTGTCGTTAGACCCCAGACAGACCCGAGCTAAAAGAGCCCTTTGCTTCTTTAGAACCTGACGCTCCGTCTTACGCATGACGGTCTCGCAGAAATCCGCGAGGGCCGTCCAACACGCAGCGGAGCACATAGCCGTCTTGACAATGGAGCCGTATGTGTCAAGGACATTGAACCCCAACTGCACAAAAAGTGACGTCCTCTCTGCGGCCCGGAATGAGCAAAACAACAGCGTGTGTATCGCACCGTATCCGCAGTCGCACGACAATGCGCACAAATCGACAACGCATTACGCTGTATCTCAAAAAGATAGGCTTCAAATCCATAATCCATTATCTGAATGCGGATTGTTTGAATATATTAAAAATAAAGAATGGATCCCTTCATCGCCCATTCTCGTGAGAACGCAACCACATTTTCTTCGTCTCTTCGATTTTAACACAATTTTTAACATAGAGATTTGACATAGAGGTGGAAGATTTTTTGATTGATTTCTTAAATCATATTCCAATCGTATTCCAAACATTATTTTGGATTATTTTGGAAGCTTGTTGCCGTAAAGTGTCCAACACTTTCGCTCCAAGAGAGAAGTGCCTTAAGAGTTGCAGCGCAAAAATAAAAAATGTTTAGAAATAGTAGCGCATAAAGCAAAGAATTATTTTGCATAATCAGAATATTTAATTTTGTCATCTGATGATTTAAATGATTTAGGGATGAATATGTCCGTTCGCTCCAAGAGGGAAATGCAAAGGGAGGGAATTGCAAATTATAATCCAGCTATCAAATTAGCCTGGGAGGGAAATATGGACATACAATTTATTGGAAAAAAATCAGAGTTTTTAAACTCGTACTTAACAAAATACACGACAAAGTCGGAGAAATGCAATATAGACTTTGCAATGATAGATTCCAATAAGCCCTTGGCATCGAAACTGTGGAATTTTATGATGCGTTCATTGAATAATAGAAAATGCGGTGCTTTAGAAGTTGCGGACACACTGCTAGGGAATCCCTTGTATGATACCATGAGACAGTGATACCATTGTCAAATGGATTGACGTTAATGAGATGAGAAACAGAAAACATTTAATAAAATTAAAACTCTCGATGAAAATTCTACGAATATTTATTGTCCGTCGCTTATCGATGATTACTATCCAAGCAGACCTCAGGAATTAGATTCATTGAATTTGTACGATTTTGCCAGATTTTGGGAAATTACGAGACAGATGCCAAAAAATGACGAAATCGAATATTACAAACTTGTATTGAGTTTATTTTAAAAAAAACGAAAAAAGTGTTATTTAATTAACCATTCGATTTAATGTAAAAATTGAAAAACTACTTTAACTCGCTGCTTCTTTTGTTTAAACTGTGGAGAGATTTGAGTGAAATCTAAGGTGCATACGAGATTTACATGGATGCCTTTAAGAATTCAGCGTCTGCTTTGACGAAGGCGATAAAATATTACGAAAGGCTCGAAGAAATACAGCTTTTGAGCTTGTTGCTGAATTAATCGAGAAGCGCGAAAATGATCTGAAAACAGCAGATAGAGACAAATTCGATGATAGTGAACTGAATTGCAATCCAATAGAAGCTGACGACGCGATGAAAGATCTGATAAGATTAATGCCCCGATTGATTTATCGCAAATGATGTCACGATTGAACGAAGACCAGAAAAGAGTCTTCGATAGAGTATGTCAAGTTTTACAAAATAAAAATCAGATTTTGTGACTATACGTAAATGGCGAGGGTGGTACAGGAAAAACTTTTCTTATTGAAACGATTAAACATTGGATCAGAATACATTTAAAAAAAGCGACTGCCATATCTGCTCCCGCGGGTTGTGGGATTAAGTGACTCAATTGATAAGTCAGTTCCTCTAGACAAGCCCACGCTTGTCGTGTGATGTGATATAAGCAATAATAATTGAGACTTTTCTTGTAACTGATAAATAATATTTTTATTTCACGAGCACAAAATAACACGACCGTACAGGATGAATGTCTTAATCGATCTGTTGTTATAATTTTTGTTTTATTATTTTTACGCTACTAGGCAACTCGTTACCAACGAAATCCTTAAGCTTTCTACACTCGCTGCGCTAGTGAGGTATTAAGAATCCCCCACAGGGTATCGCGGTATTCAATATCAATGGCTTGACGACCCATAAAATGTTTCAGCTACTCGTTACCCAATCTAAAGTAAAATATACGCACTTGTCAGACATAGTTTTGAAAAAACTTTAAGAGACAAATTAAAAACTATCGAATTATTTATAATCGATGAAGTATCCATGATTTTGAATGTGACATTTATGTTTATCAATCTACGGTTATGTGAAATCTTTGATACGACAAATAAAAATGATGGTTTCTTTGGCAGAAAACATTCTTTTGTTTGAAGACTTGTTGCAGCTTGCCCCTGCAAAAGAAAAATCTCCGTTCGTGAAAATTTCGATCAGAAATTCACAAGTATTTAGATATCATGGGTGGATCTGATTTATGGAGTTTGTTCGATTACGACAAACTCTTGATTAATATGCAACAAAAATGCGACAATACATATCTTGATATACTTTCTAAAATACGAATAGATTTGGTAACGGATTCTAATATCAATGTTCTTCAGTCGAGAAAAATCCATTTTAAAGGAAGTAGTTGCGAAAGATTGAATAAACTTTGCACTTATATGAATTAATTACCAGTGATACAATGTTTATTACACACGTGTTATTTGTGCAAGGTTTTGAACACGGCAATGCTCGATAAAATTGACGGCGATGAAATTCTACTGATAGAAGATGATGTCGACTGTGCTTCAGCAATGAGAAAAAAAATGCACAAAATTTTGGAAGACAAAGATGACAAAGTTCCGGAACAACTGGCATTGAAAGAGTAATAGCGATTAAAATTGGCGCTAAAGTGATGATTCGACGAAACATTAATGTAACTTTGGGACTTGTCAATGGAACGATAGGCAATGTAGTTCCAGTTAATGGAAATCATATTGATTCCATTAAAATAGTTATTTCGGATAACAAAGAAACCACAATAACGAAAGTAGATATTAAATTTGAAGTATTTCACAAAATGGTGGTACTTCGGAAACAATTTCCATTGTCTCTTAATTATGGAATAACTATACACAAAAGTCAAGGAATTATGTGTAAAAATGCAATGATGGATCTAGGAACGAGTGTGTTCAGTGATGATCAAGCCTATGTAGGTTTGTCATGAGTGAGTACACTGGAAAGCCTACACATTTGATAAATTTTTATCCGGCAATCCGTTAAAACAAACTCGGGAGCCATTGTAGAATATAATCTGAGATCTGTTTTCAAAGCTCAGCTACCACAAATCCATTCCGAGAAAAAGGCTGTGAAAATTCACACGATGGGCTATACCTGATATCATTGATGATGTACAGAATTATGATTGTGAGGAACCAGAAAGTATAATTACATGGAAAATATACGGCCTCTGCAATGACGATCATGTTTTGTGTTATGCTAATGTAATATTGCAATGTGTGTTTCATTGTGTAAGTATCAGACAACAAATACTGAAAAATAAAGTAAAAAACGCATTGACTGATGCTATCTGCGCGTATGCTGAGCATAAATGTTGCAATATTTCAGCGGTTAGAAGATCTGTCGGAGAACGCTTCGAAGAACGAACACAACAAGATGTTTCGGAATTTTTCACGGCTTTAATGTCGACGTATTCCGAAATCAATGATGTATTAGAACTCGAATTGAAGCACATAACATCTTGTTCAAATGCCAAATGTATTATACATTAATTATAATGTAACTACGCTGGAAAAGAGTTGTTTGCTAATATTACCTATACAGTCGACGTTAAAAAGGAAAAAAGATGTCACTCTGCAAACTTTGATTGATTTAGAATTTTCGAAATGGGAATGATAAATGGTAATTGTAAGATAAGATACCGTTCTGAAAAAGAAAACCATAATCGAATCGACTTTATCCGTCTTACAACGAATGTCACGATTAATAAAAAAAAAGTGCAAGATAATAAGCGCTATTTTATGAGGTTGGAGAAATGAATCGAAATTAGACGTATATGCTGAGAGCAGACAAAAAGTGTGGAATGGTATTACTCTAATGATTTACAAGTTATCAAGAAGAAATGGCCCAAAGGAGCACAAGGGGCATACATGTTGTTCATCGAGCAGATTAAGTAAGTTTGGAAATAACTTTTACATATAATGACACTTTCTTGGAATAGAACGGAATTCTTCTGGTACATTAACTGTTCGGTACCCTTATCGTTTATGGCGTATAGTCACATCGCCTGATAAAGAATCGATCAATCCACGAGATGTCGATTGTTAAGCGACGCATGCGTCGCGCGTAATCGATCCGTTACACTCAGATCATCATGGCCGCTCTGATTGTCTCGTCGACAGCATGTGCCTCGCGCTGAATAGTTTTTTATCGCGCTATCGCACCGTTGAGATCCTTTCCGCATCTACTGTAAAACACGCCCGCATTTGAGGTCTGTTTAAATAAAGTTTGGAAAGCAGGGAAAATCTCATTTTTCTCGACCAAGTCCTCGAAGCAATCATACCGCGGGAACGCTTGGAACGGTGATCGCATGGCCGTGCCACCACAAATTCATCCTGCACGCAGCAAGATCGCCAACATTTCTTTGGTCCTTCGAGCCGGATACTGTCAAATATTTGGCCTCAGTGAAGTGGCGAACAGCAATTTGGCAGTCAGACAAGGTTATCTCATCGAAACGAGACAAGCGGCGCAATAGCAGCAATCAGTGCAAGCGTCGCACCAGCGGCAGCACGCAATGTAATAAAAACAGCTGCAAGGCTTGCATCTAAGCATCAGAGACGTAGCCCGGCTCATATTACGTCATATCCTGACGCAGTATCAACGTTTTGCGAGCGGAATCCTGTCGACGGTGGAAAACGATGGCCTGATTCGGACGACGTGCAATGGAAGCTATTTCTCAACGGCGCAGCATCTGCGAGAGGAACGTTTCCGTCCAACAACGCTCGACTGGAAGGCATCCAGCATCTGTCGCATCCTTTTTTAGCATTAATTGCGTAACAAGGTGAGGAAGACCATTGTCTCCGTTGCCGACCAAGTTCCCTTCGCCGCGTCCGTTGCGTACGCGCATTCGTAGTTGCATTCAAGATGATCAATCAATCAGAAGCGACGACACTTAAGCGACAGCGCGCGACCATAAAGGCATCATGTACTCGTATCAGAACTTACGTAGAGTCAATAGTCGCCATTAATCCGTCAATAGTGGCTCATCTCGAAGAGCCGGAAGGCGAAACTCGAGCACTATTGGGCGGAGTATAACGAGGTGCAATCGCGTCTAGAATTATTAGATGAATCTGAAGGCTGCGATCGAGACGGTTTCGAGGAAGTGTTCTATGCGTTATCCGCCAAAATCCGCGAGTTCATTTCCCCTTCGCCGACATTGCGAACGTCCATCTTTTCTTCATCCTCTTTAAGTGTTCGTGATTCAGATCGTGGTACGCATATTCGGTTGCCTAAATTAAATTTACCAACATTTTCTAGTAAATATGATGAATGGTTCCCGTTTTTCGATACATTCAACTCGGTTATCCATTCCAACACCTTTCTCTCAAATACGCAAAGATTTCAGTATCTACGAGCGTCACTCACCGGCGATGCAAACGCTGTAATCAGCTCATTAGAATTGTCGGACGCTAATTACGACGTCGCGTGATCAATTCTCAGGGACCGATATGACAACAAGCGCGTGATTGTTCAAACTCACGTCAAGGCTATAATAGATTTGCCGGCTATGACAAAAGAACATTTAATCGATCTCAGAAGAATCTCTGACGGCGTCGCGAAACATTTGCACGCCCTTCAGGCATTGAAGCATCCCACGACGCATTGAGACGATATTCTCATCCTCATTCTAACCTCTAAACTTGACTCACTCACATTACGCGAGTGGGAAACTTCCTTAACGGGCAACGAGCTGCCGTCGCTTAAACAGCTGTTAGATTTTATCACTCATCGATGTCAGGTCCTCGAGGCTACCACGAGAGCCAATACCACTTCCGCAAAGAAGGTCGAGGCAAAGTCACAGCCAAATGTTAAGCGGTCATCGTCGTGCGCAGCTACCGTTAAACCCAAATGCCACTTCTGTCAAGGCGATCACGTCATTTATTATTGCAAAAACTTCGTGGCATTTCCGGTATCGCAAAGGGTTGCGGAGATTGGCAGTCGCAAACTCTACGTCAATTGCTTGCGCTCCTCTTCTCAAGTAAATGCACCTCTGGTCAATGCAAGGTCTGACAGGCAAAGCACAATACGTTGCTTCATATGCCCTCAGCTGCGGACCCATCGACTAACAATATCGATAAGGAAGTTGCATCTAAGGAAATTCCTCCCTCCTCCGTCGTAGCGACTCATGTTTCAGGATCATTTAATAGCGAACAAGTCATGCTTTCGACTGCGATTGTGCTCGTCTACGACAGCGACAGCTCGCGCAGGGCGTGCCGAGCTTTGTTGGATTGCGGATCGCAAGCGAACTTCGTATCCAAGAAATTTGTGGAAGAGCTCGGTTTAGAAACGCGCCCATTAAATGTCTCGATTTCGGGCGTCAATGACACGGTGACCTCGTCCAGTCATGTGACTAGAATCCAATTACAATCGCGACTCAACTCGTACACCGCGCCTATGCATCGTGACTGATCAGGTTACTGATAAGATTCCGGCGGTCTCTTCAGGGCGAGACAAATTTGATCTTCCGCGCAACATTCGTTTGGCTGACCCGCGATTTCACATATCGTCGGATATCGATCTGCTGATCGGAGCGGAATTGTTTTGGAATTTGATATGCGTTAGTCAAATCAGATCTTCCGAGCACCCAACTCTCCAGAAAACACGACTAGGCTGGATTTTGGCGGGTCGTTTGGGCAGCACCATACCGACTGCCTCAAGAGTTCACTCGTTTCACGCGTCCGTAACCAATGCGGAATTACACGAACATGTCAGTCGTGCCTGGCAAATGGACGACATATCTGCGCGTTCGGACAATTACACAATGGAGGAAAGTATTTGCGAGCGTCACTTTTTAGACAACGTATCTCAAAATTTTCAGGGTAGATACACGGTCAAGCTTCCGATCAGAGAGCAAATGTTAAATAACATTGGTGATTCGCGTGAAGCAGCTCTCAAGCGATTGCGGGGCATCAAGAAGTGCTTCAAGCGCGATCCTATACTTAAAATTCACGCGGCGTTTCTTGACGAATATTTATCGCTGGGACATATACGACGGCTAGAGCCATCCATTGCAGAAGAACCAATATCATTTTATCTCCCCCACCATTGCGTCTTCAAAACGGTTGAGCAAAAATCGAAAATCGTCGTATTCGATGCATCTTGCCGCAACAGTTCCGGCATATCGACGCGCTTCTAGTGAGACCGACCGTTCAACGAAATTTGATCTCAATTTTGATGCGTTTCCGTTTTTTCGCTTATGTCATCATCGCTGACATCATAAAAATGTATCGGCAGATTTTAGTGCATCCGTCCCAGACGCGTCTGCAGAGAATTCTCTGGCGCGACGATCTCTCTGCTAATGTCGATACATACGAACTCACTACCGTCATTTACGATATAGCTTCTGTGTAATTTCTGGCCACCAGGTGCCTTAAGCATTTGGCTGAGCAGCACACTCATCAGTTCACGGTTCAGCATGCGTTCTTCGGGATTTTTATGTCGATGACATGCTCACCGGGGCGGATACAATCAACGAATTAAAACTAATTCACGATGAAACTATTCAACTGTTAAAATTAGGAGCATTCGAGTTAAGCAAATGGGTCTCGAACTGCTCTGAACTATTGGAAATAGACAATCGTGACCATGTGCCAGTCATTATCAGAGATAATGCTGCAGATTCGTGGATTCTGGGTATGCAGTGGAATCAGTGTCAGGATACATTCCAGTTTCTCTGCAAACTTGAGACAGAAGTCCACGTTGTGTCAAAACGTCGGGTCATACTCCGAGATTGCTAAATTATTCGATTCTCTGAGCCTTCTGAGTCTGGTCATTGTGATTACAAAACTCATCCTGTAAGATTTGTGGCCATCCAATGGGATGAGTCCGTTCCTCAGGACATCCACACTCGCTAGATCGCTTTCAGCTCACAGATGGTTGATCTGACTCAACTAAAAATTCCTCGATGCGTTAAACTTAATGCCCATCAATCAATCGTGGAAGTGCACGGATTTTGTGACGCCAGCCAGCGCGCGTTTGGAGCTTGCACCAAGCTCTCAACGACCATCACTCTGAGTTACTGTGTTCAAGATCTCGCGTCGCGCCGCTCAAGACCATTTCGTTACCGCGATTAGAGCTATCAGTCGCCTTGCTATTGGCGCGCTTAATCAACAAGGTCAGAGAATCATTAGAACTCTCGAAATGCCCGACTTATCTTTAGTCAGACTCGACGATTGCGTTAAACTGGATAACCCCTCGCGGCGGTGGTCAGTTTTTGTGGCAAATAGGATAGGCGAAATTCAGCGCCTAACAGAAATCAAACATTGGCGTCATGTCGCATCCTCTTGCGACAACCCTGCCGATATATTGTCGTGAGGGTTAAATTCTTGCGACGTGATCAATGCTGAGAAGTGGTGGAATGGCCCTGAATTTTTAAAATGGGATGAAAAATACTGACCGTCCAGTGTCTTCACGCGTTTGGACAATGATCTTCTCGAACAAAGGAAAATCCGCGTAGCCGTTTTTATTTCCCATCCTTGCGTCGATGACTTGCTAAATAAGTATTCCAATTTAAATAAAATATGTCGCATCATAGCGTATTGTTTGCGATTATCCAAAGCGCATCGGGAGCACGCGGTATCTGATTTCGTGTCCTCCGTTGAAACATCTATCGCTATAAATTGTATTTGCAGAACGGTGCAACAGCGAGCGTTCTATTGCGAGTATCAAGCGCTAGTCAAAAACGAAATTGTAAACGCGTCTAGTAATATCTTATCGCTATCTCCTTTCTTAGATGAAAGCGGACTAATGCGAGTTGGTGGGAGGTTGAAAAATTCAAATCTCGCGTTCAATGCGTGCCATCCAATTCTCCTGCCACGCAAACACATATTAACTCAACGTATTATAGAGCGCGAACACATACAAAACTTGCACGCGGGCCTGCAAGCCATGATGACTTTCGTGCGCCAGCGCTTTTGGCCGCTATCATTGCGCTGCTCCACCGTGCGTGGAATAATACAAAAATGTATTACCTGTTTTAGGGCTAAACCTAATCAATCTGAAGCCTTAATGGGCTCATTACCAACCAATCGAATTAGCGTCTCTAGATCTTTCTCTCGCTGCGGTGTAGACTCTGCCGGGCCGCTCTTATTACGTGAGGGAAAGCATCGAAAAGCGCGGAGTCACAAGTCGTACGTTTCGCTTTTTGTGTGCTTCGCCACAAAGGCGGTCCACCTAGAGTTAGTAAGTGACCTTACGTCTGAAGCATTTATTGCCGCCTTTAAGCGATTCATTTCTCGTAGGGGTAGACCCACGCACATGTATTCGGATAACGGGACCACCTTCGTGGGCGCTCATAAGCAAATTCAAGAATTATACGATATACATAATGATCAATAAGTCCAATCCGAGATTAAAGATTTTCTGCGCGAGTTAGAAGTTTCATGGAGCTTCATCCGCCTAATGCACCCCATTTTGGAAGTTTGTGGGAGGCAGCCGTGAAATCTGCCAAATACCATATAACTCGGATCGTGGGCAAGGCTCATTTGACCTTTGAGGAAATGCAAACGCCCTCTATGAAATAGAGGCGATCCTCAATTCGCGTCCCCTCTTACCGTTAAGCGCCGACCCTAACGATCTAGCGTATCTAAGTCCGGGACATTTCTTGATTGGCACGACTTTGAATAGTCTTCCTTGCGTTGACTCGAGCGACGTCAACGAAAATAGGGTGCTGTGGTGGTGACGCGTAGAACAAACCCGGCAGCATTTTTGGCGCAGGTGGAGTAATGAGTATCTTCACTCTCTACAAGCACGAACCAAATGGATAGCCAACAAGGGAATTCAGTTGTCAACTAATCAACTTGTGCTCATAAAGCAGTCGAACCTAGCTCCACTTCAGTGGGCAATGGGGCGGGTCCAGGAGGTTCATCCCGGTCCCGACGGCATCGCGCGCATCGCAACTGTGAAGACTGCCAAGGGTTCCTACGTGAGGCCACTGTCTAAGCTATCAATATTACCAATCGAAACTTAGTCTATACGTTATTAAGCATTTAGGTTTAAATGCCTTCAACTGTTACCTTCTAAGTATGTCAGGCTTCGCCCAAACTTTTCTTTACCGTTGAATAAGAATAATTTATTATATTGTTTTTCAGTTTGCGTATTTAGATGTCAAGTTTTGTTGAGTTTCAGTGCAATGACTAGATGCGATGTTGAATCGCATCGGAGCAATTCGTATTTTATGTTACGTTAAAGAGTTCATGCTTGTATGTCACATTGAAAGTTAACCCTTTCAAGGCGGTGTGTTCAGTACCCTTATCGTTTTGGTGTCTAGTCATCGCCCGATAAAGAATCGATCAATCCACGAGATGTCGATTGTTAAGAGACGCATGCGTCGCGCATAATCGATCCGGTACACTCAGATCATCATGGCCGCTCTGATTATTTCGTCGACAGCACGTGTCTCGCGCCGAATAGTTTTTTATCGCGCTACCGCACCGTTGAGATCCTTTCCGCATCTACTGTGAAACACGTTCGCCCGCATTTGAGGTCTTAAATAAAGTTTGGAAAGCAGTGAAATTCTCATTTTTCTCGACCAAGTGCCCTCGAAGCAATCATACCGCGGGAACGCTTGGAACGGTGATCGCAGTCGTGCCACCACAAATTCATTCTGCACGCAACAAGATCGCAACATTAACCTTAATAAACTATTGAGGTTTATAATTAAATTTTATTTTCAGAATATTGAAACAATCGTCTGCTTTGACGCTGTATAGGGACTGTAAGCTTATTGTCGTAAGCGCTATAAATACATAAAGCATCGGTTGCTCCGGCGCCGTATAAACGCTGTCATAAACGCTGCATTAAAACATCGACTGCTCTAGCACTGTATAACGGTTGCCGTAAGCGCGGAAATAATACATCGGCTGCTCTGACGCTGTAGGCCGCCGTAAGCGTCACATTAAAACGAATGCAATAAAGTTCTGGCTTGCCTAGGTATCGATATATTACTATGAATAATAAAATCTTCTTACAGTAATCAAAGAACTTCATGATATTTCAGAGTATTATTAAGAAATGAATCTTTATGTTAAAGATCGTATTAAAATCAGAAAGAAAATGTGGTTGTGTTCTCACGAGAATGAGCGATGAAGGGGCCTATTCTTTATTTTTAATATATTCATACAATCCGCATGACCCAGATTTTAATGAGTCATGGGTGCTTTAAAGCCTACCTTTTTAAGACACAACGTAACGCGTCACCGATTTGTGCGTATTGTCGTGCGACTGCGGATATGGCGATGCACACGCTGTTGTTTTACCCATCTTGAGCCACGGAGAAGACATCATTTTTTTGTGCAGTTGAGGCTCGATGTCCTTGGCATATACGGCTCCATTGTCAAGACGGCTATGTGCTCTGCTGCGTGTTGGAGTTGGGGCCCTCGCGGATTTCCATCATGCGCAAGACGGAACGAGTGGGAGCGACAGGCCCTGACGAAGCAAAGAGCTCTTTTAGCTCGGAACTGCCTGGGGTCTGACGACAACCAAATGTAAAATTGTATATATACAATAACATATCATTAATAAAACATTTTTTGGACGTTTCGGCCACAATCTGGCCATCTTCAGTAAAATCACAAATATTCTTAAAACGCAGACTTACATATACCTAACTGAGATATTCAATTGGTGACGTGAAACCACTGAACATCTCAATATATAAAAGGGGTGTAATCATCGGGCAATTAGATAGAATATTGTTTTTATCCCATCCAAAATTTCAGGAAAAAAACATTTCTGTCTTCACACTCTGTTAATGAATGAGGTTATCCTCTTGAATTCATTTTTTCAACAATAAAAAACAGAATTAAAACTTTAGAAAATAGAACGAATTTAGATAAAAATAGTAAATGTAATAATAATGAAAGCGATTCTAATTCTAATTTAAAGAAAAAATTTTTTATAATACCATATTTAAGTAAAGTATCGGAAAAATTTTTTAAATTATCACATAGTCAAGGCTTTAATATTGCTTACAAACCTATAAATAAATTGAATAGATTTATTAAAACTGGAAAAGATCGTTTGTGTAAAGAGGACTTGTGGAGTGGTTTATAAAATAAATTGTTTAAATTATGAGTCTTCTTATGTTGGCCAAACAAAAAGGAAATTAAAAACTCGAATCAAAGAACATAAGAAGATCCACCTCTGAGATGTCAGTGGTTTCACGCCACCAATTGAATGAGATGCACGAATTGGATTGGGATAATATTAGAATTTTAGATACAGAACAATTATTAGTGAAAAGAAGAATTTCTGAAATTATATACGTAAAAAGCCAAATAAGTATCAATAAGCAAAGTGACACTGAAGTTTTGCCCGATGTTTATCTGCCTTTTCTAAAGAAAGATCTCTATCACACTTAATAAATAATTCTAGAACAATCTAAACTTTTGACATATACATATATAAATAGCGGTAACATATGTGATATGACAAATAATAATACACAATGACACGACGAATTTCCATCTGCGTAAAGGAAGTGCTTAAAATTCATCATTTTTTTCTGTAAAACAGGTAACTATTCAATTCTCATACAATTGACTAGAAGATGTTAATTTTGATAGGTTAATTTTTTAAATTAGTATCTGGAAATTCTTGTTCTACATAATTTGCAATATGACAATTGGAGCTGCAACATTGTTGTATGATGAACCTTCACAAGACGAAAGAACATGTTTATAAATACATAGTTATATTACACGACGGCTGAATTTAATGTCAGATGTATGTAATTCTGCGTTTTAACAATATTTGTGATTTTACTGAAGATAGCCAGATTGTGGTCGAAACGTCTAAAAAATGTTTTATTAATGTAATGATATATTAAATATCACAAACAATATCTTGTGCTGTGGTTTTTATGCTCTTCTTTTTGTAAGTTTTGATTTATAAATCACGTTCGTTTTAATTATATAAATAATAATAAATTTTTTATGAAGCATTATTTTCTACTCTGAAAAATGTATGAGTTTTTTAAAAATAATAGACGGTTACTAATAATGACATTATAATTTTTATAGCAATACACCTGTAACAGCATTGGAAGAAGAAACTGCAGAGAAAGATAAAAACACAATTCAACAAGAAGAAACGAACAGGTTTTTTAACTTTTATGTATCTTTTGATATTCTTTTTTTTTAATAATAATGACAGCTTTTATAATCTATATCTATAATCTATTATGATATATATCATGTTGTCGAATACATATTTTATTTTTTATCAAGAGAGAATATTAAAAATCTCACGTACATTTTAGCAATATCCAATCATTAGAAGCAATGTTGCTTATGCATGAACGTTGAGATTGCTACACTGTAAGTTTTTATTGATAAGTAGTCACATAAATACATTTTGATTACCATTTTGCTATTATTCTCTTAATTCATTTTAACACAAAGTAAAATATAAATGTAAAATTAAAATACTTCCATATTTGTATAATACTATTACATAATATATTTTGATTGGTTTATTTAATCTTTTGTAACAAATCCTTAATATATCTTTTTTAATATATGTTTTGACATCTATTTCTTTTATTACATCTTTCTTTTCAATATATGTAATATATTTCTGTAATGTTATACTATTTCTTTGTATATAGGAGCACATCTACCAGCATATTTCTCAACTAAGGCAGAAACTCCGAAGAAGAAGAAGTTAAAAGAATGAAATTTAAAATTATAAGCAAAAAATAAAATGCTGTGCGAAAGAATTAGACGACTGAAAAAAAATAGAGGATGGAAAACACAATCAAAAATAAGCAAGATTCTAAGGATCAGTTCGTCGACTAATAAGTTGACAACTAGTAACTTGTAAGTTACTATCTACAAATGTGCAATTATTATCTGCACAGATTGATACCCAAATTAAAAACAAATATGTATATATACTACCAAATTTAAACAATTTGCATTACGATTATATTTTTTAAGCCCGCGAAATTATCGAGAATTTTAAAAACAATTCACATTAGCTTTTGTGCGTGGTCTTTAAACATTTACACAAACATGGCAAATTAAATAATAATAACATTTTTATGTTTTAGCAGTAAAATTAAATTCACTGCCATTGTATACTGTATATTGATAGGGAATTAAAAATTTCCAGTTTGCTTTTGTATTCGTGGAAAATATGCAAATTTAATGTATTAAAACCTATTAAATTTGATGTTATTCACAAGTTACAAGATTGTGATGATATTTAAAATTTGGAAAATTCTTACAAATATGAAATATTAAAAATATGATGTAATATAAGAATATTTTTTACAATGACTAAAAGTTTCATTTATGCTTTATTTAATGTTTTCTTAATTCGAAAATAGATAAATGTTTTATTTATCTTGTTAGTTATAATTGTAATATGGCTTTAGATTTGTAAGCATATATTTCGTACAATGATTTTCTCTACTCTACATGAAATGCGACTTAAACGGCAGCGTACAATGCAAGATGGCGAGTTAACATACAATTACACTAACGAGACGCGGCGACTTCGCTGTGGTGAGAAGGCGGTAAGCTTTACGCAAACTGAATACAAAAATCTATATGATTCGAATGAACAGCAAGCGACAGTTAAAAGATTAACTATTCGCAGTTGCTCTCTGTACAGGCCTCAGCCTTTCGGCTCAAATTCGGCATGTGCTATTTGCTCGAGATCACGTTGTCAGGAATCGGCAACTTTACAGAATTTCTACGATTGTCTTATCGGCGATTCCTCCTTCTCGTCCTTCGATAACTCCTCTCGGCTCCTTGCGGTATCCCACTCAGCTCACTTTACTATCGGTAGCTCGTGATAGATCCTGCGTCCTCTTACAATCTGTCCACGACTCATGCCACAACGCAAGCGATTTCGACTGACCCCGGCGGAAGAAGCACGGGCCGTGCTGTTTTTCAGAAGCGAGACCTCCCGAAGCCTGATTGGCCGACGGTAGCGATGAGCAGTATAATAGTGGCGGTTCTAACTCAGGTCCTCTGAGGGGGGCGCGCGGCGCGGGGGATACTCGTAGGCGCGGGGGAAAAGGCGCGGGGGAGAAAGTGCAGGGAGTACTGGTAGGCGCGGGGAAGGGAGGGGAGGCGCGGGAAGTCCCGGCGCTATCGGTGTTTACTGATATGATACCCACCCTGCCGCAGGCGTCAGCGCCAGCGTCGGCGCCATCGCCGTCACCCCACACCCCGCCGCAGACGCCAGCGTCACCGCCGCCACCGCAGACCCCGCGTCTATCCCAAAAAACGCGTTTCAAACAGCCATCGCGGAGTCCATTCCCTAAATGCGTGGCAGTATTATAACGCGAACAAGAAATATTAAAGAAAAAAAAGAAAGAAAAAAATATACAATAAACAAAAATATTCTTACCTTCTCCACACCCTCTCCCTCTCCATCCTCGTCCTCCTCCTCATCCTCCGCTGAATTCTTATTCCTCTTCCTCTTCTTCTTCCTTCACCGCCTCCTCCTCCTCCTCTTCCTTTTCCTCCTCCTCCTCCTTCACATCTTCCGCTGAATTCTAATTCCTCTTCCTCCACAGCCTCATCGAAATTGTCGATTCTATTCGAATTCTCGAAGTCGAATTCTATTAATGCGCACATGAGTGATATCGTCCATCTCATCGGCAATCTCGATGAGGCGATAGAACAGTCCTAATTGATTTACATGTAAGTGAGTGAGATCAACAATTATATTACTCTGAATCTCCTCTGAGAAAGAGGAGGAGACGCTCTCCTTTTCAGTTTCTTCTTCTTCCACTTCCTCTTCCACTTCCTCTTCCACTTCCTCTTCCACTTCCTTTTCCGTTTCCTTTTCCATTTCCTCTTCCTCCACAGCCTCATCGAGGTTGTCGATGAGGTGTTTGAACGCAATTCTATTAATGCGCACATGCTTGAGATCGTCCACCTCATCGGCTATCTCGATGAGGCGATGGAATAATCCTAATTGATCTACATGTAATTGAGTGAGATCAACTATGATATTACTCTGAATCTCCTCTAAGAAAGGGGAAGAGGAGCAAGAGGCAGTCTCCTCAACTTTTTATTCTTTTTGCATGTTATAGCTGCACAGTAAAAAAAAATTATCACTTCACTTAATCACAGAAAATGTGCAATAATATTCCATTAACGCTAAATGATAGAATATTGTTGCACGTTGGGGAAAAAAAAATATCACTCACGTTATAACACGTCTTGCGCGCGGACAAAGTAGGACAAAGACTGACGTTGAGAATCGATCTTTGCCGTTGAGAAGCGAACCTGCCTAGGATCTATAGGGGGGCAGTTGTATATAAAACACTTTAGATCATAAGTGCCGTCATGTAGAAGTGCCGTCGCGCGTTTGTAGAAACCGCAGACACATCTATCCGCAGAAACTCTGATCGTACGTCTGATAGGACGTACAGAGTATATATTGCAACTGCTCGGCGCTCAAGTCTCGAATATCGGAAGGATGACACAGCGCAAGATACATTTTGCTACTGCACGATTCGCGGATTCGCGCGCCTTTAAATAATCGTTCGAGAGCGCGTAGTCTTTAGTGTGAGAATGAAATTCGTGCTGCAACCGCTGACGATACATGTCACAAACTGTGACGTAAAATCACAAATAATGGGAGGCAGTGCGGAGAAGCGCAAGCACGGCGAAATGCTGCCGAGTACTATACGCGCGATTATTTGCGGCCCGTTGAATTGTGATAAAACTAACGTTCTCATAAGTTTGCTCGAGAGTCCAAACGGCGTACGTTTCGAGAACGTGTACGTCTACTCGAAATCACTACAACAGCCAAAGTATCGATATCTCGAAAATTTATTTACGTCTATCGATGAAATCGGCTATTTTACGTTTTCCAACAACAGCGACATCGTTCCACCGAACGAGGTGCGCCCCAATTCTATTTTTATCTTTGATGATGTGACATGCGACAAGGGGGCAGGATGCAGTGAGAGAATACTTTTCGATGGGTCGCCACGCGAACATTGACTGCTTCTATCTCTGTCAGATGTACGCGTGGATACCTAAACATCTGATACGCGACAACGCAACCTGCTGATCCTATTCAAACAAGATTGTACCAACTTGAAACACGTTTACAATGATCACGTGAACACCGACATGTCCTACGACAAATTTTGCACGTTGTGTTGTGACTGTTGGCAAAAAAAATATGGATTTTTAGTAATAGACAAGGATAGTGCGCTTAAAGACGAGAGATATAGAAAGGGATTTAACGAGTTCGCGATACTGTAACGTGACTAGTCGTTGTCGATACTTCGTCAAAGACGAACATGACTGATGTGCGCGAGCGTGAAAAAATCGCGAGAGAGATCGAGAAGACGAGTGAGTCGATCCCCAAGAAACATCGCGCTCTGAAAACCGGTAAAATCGAGGAGGACATGGCATTGGACAGACATTTTAAGCCTATTATCAAACCGCTGCGACAGATCGTTGACAGCCCCGGTGTGTACGCGATAAAGAGACAGTCGCGCGACGATGGCGCAGCGTCTGCCTCCAAGCGCGAGAGGAAGGAAGAAGAGGAGGAGAAGGAGGAGGAGGAAGAGGGAGAGAAAGAGAGTGAGACGTTCGAGCGTTCCGCGACTCCGGATAAATCCGATGATCGATCGCACGATCATGTACAGCCGATAACCTCCACTCCGCGTACGATGATCATATCGACGATAGAATCGTTGGATAACGTATTCGAAACGACGGACGACTCGCTAGCAACAAAAGTTCAAAATCGGTTGCAAATTCCCAGCGGACCCAAGCCGGAAGATCGAAAGCCGTGGCAAGCCGGCTTGGGTCCGCTGGGTCAAAAGTACGTCTAGGCAGAAGAGGAGTGGCATAGATTATGTATATGGCGTTACCTACACAAGGATGGATTGATATTTGACAATAAACGTTTCGACGTGGATGATGCGGACAACATAATTATCGACGGCGTACGATACGCCGGTTCACCCGGTCTTTACGAGTTAATTTTCAAAAGAATTCCCGACGATCTCCTTTACACGGAAGACGATATGAACAAGTACAAGAGCATGCTGCTGGCGACGAATGCGCACAAACACAAGCATCCTTCGCAGGGCTGATTATTGAGCAACAGGGGATACAAGTACAAATACGTAATCGCGCTGTTGATGTCGATCATATCCCAGAAACAGAAGAAGAAATCTGGAAAGAGATTACCTCACACAATGACATTGAACAACAACGCGATCGATTACGTGCACTGAGACGATCCCAACGAGCTGGTGGATCATCTACGATTGCTCGACGCTTCGCACCGAATGACAACGCTCACGACAACGAGATGTTGTCGATTATCGAGGAACTTCGCGAAGTCGGTTTTATTATAAATTAAATCGCGTATCGACGAAACGAGTCAGTCGAATGGCGTCAGCGAGAAGAAAATACTTTTGTCCTTTGTGACGCTTCGAATCATGAAAAAGAGCGAAAAGAGAAAAATTAGCTCCGAGAGACGTCGACTTGTCGAGGAACTGCATGCTGCGGCGAAAAGAAATTTTCCACGCAGACGCGTCATAATTCGAGGATAGAGACGCTCTATGGCAGGCTGATATCGTTGAGATACGTCCGTATTCGAGCTTCAACAGTGGCCATCACTACATACTCACCGTCATCGATGTGTTGAGCAAGTACGCGTGGGCCGTACCGCTCAAGAGCAAGGGTGGAAGCGAGACGGCTGATGCTATTGTTGAGATAATTTGAGCAAGTGGAAGATGTCCTAAAAATTTACAAATGGATATGGGGAAGAAGTTTTACAACGCCGTGTGCAGAAAATCTTGAAAAAACACAACGTTAGTCACTATTCGACGTTGAAAGTGTCGGTAGTCGAGCGGTTCAATCATACGCTCAAAAGCGACATGTGGAAGATGTTTACACTCAACGGCAATTACAAGTGGATCGACGAGCTGCCGCGTCTCGTATCAGATTACAACGCGCTCAAGCATCGCATTATCGGCATGCGACCCGCCAACGTAATTCCCGCGATCGCCGAAAGATTCTTGGACATGGTGTACAGCGTGATAAAAATCGATGGTCCAGCAAAATTCAAAGTGGGCGATTCGGTACGCGTAAGCAAGTTCAAGACGATTTTTGAGGGTTACACGCCAAATTGAACCACCGAGGTGTTTACGATCGTTAAAGTGCAGCGTACCAATCCCGTAATCTATCTACTCGAGGACTATCGCGACTAAAATCCGTCGCTGGTGCGTTCTACGGGCACGAGTTGCATCACGCTACTCATCCGAACGTGTATCTCGTGGAGAAAGTACTGCGTAGGAAGGGAGACAAGGTGTACGTCAAGTGGCTGCGATTCGATGGATCGCACAATTCATGGATACACAAAAACAATGTCATTTGATAAAATTTTTCGTGTATTTTTTTCTACATATAAAAATATATCAATATAAGTATATAAACGTATTTTTTTTTATTACTCCCCTGATGATTCATCATCATCTTC
This sequence comes from Acromyrmex charruanus, assembly GCA_017607545.1. Classification (NCBI taxonomy): domain Eukaryota; kingdom Metazoa; phylum Arthropoda; class Insecta; order Hymenoptera; family Formicidae; genus Acromyrmex; species Acromyrmex charruanus. The sequence continues at coordinate 26,476 of JAANIC010003539.1, read as the reverse complement.
GTTTTAGAGTATACAAAATGTATAATTATTTGTAACAATTTATGTATGGAGCAGAATACATACATATGTAGTAATACATAACAGTAATACTTATATACTTATGTAAAAAAAAACATACGTAAAGTGTAAATCAAAAGAATAGAAATACACAATAATAATACGCATAAATGATAAAAACATGATACACATAAAGTAAGAAAAGTAAATTAGAATACTAGTATATAATACGTATATAAATGAAAAAACATGCGATATGTATCATATGATTATACAATAATCGTAATACATAAAAAATAGTAATAATACTTGTATAAATGTAAAAAAAATAAGTGTAAATTACAATAGTAATGCATAATAGCAATATATACTACATATAATACATATAATACATATATTGTATTACAAAGGTATCCGCCAATGCCCCCATAGTAACATCTCCGTCGAGTCCGGTACGACGTATCGTTTGTCGTCGTATGGACTCAGAGCAATTTTCGATTCGGATATCGTGTACGGACTTCATGTAATTTAGATCATATACACGGCGATTGACGGCGAGTCATTTCAATCTCTTCGTTCAAACACCGCGTGTAATCGTCGAACGTTATCGTTCGCGCTACGACGTTATTCTTTACGTCTTTCGCCTTTTTAATGTCCTTCTTGCCATCCACTCTCACCGTGTACATCTTCGCTCTAAGTCCAATAAATTCAGTCATTAATACACCGTTGTTCTCATCCTTCATCAGGCCGAATACTTTTTTGTTCGCGAGAGGCATACCGTACACGTTGTCTGCCAGATAATCGCTCGTGTCGAATCTAGCGATATCGCGTTTCATAGTCTCATAAACATTGTCGCATTCTATATAGTAAATGAGACTATTCGTGTCGGTGTACATGATCCTGCATTTGTCGCGATACATCGGTGACATGTACTCGTGGGTCGATTGCGAGCTATTGGCTTTAGTTTTTTAATACGTACAAAAAAGAAACGATGTAATATGCGAATAAAAAAATTTTTTTTGTTCATATCATTATGTATGTATTTTCTTTACTTCCCATCCGTCCATCCATCCATCCATCCATTCATCCTATATTTCGATACCCTATAGCGACTATAACTTTTCGTGACGCCACTTATGATCTAAAGTGTTTTATATACGACTACCCCCCTATAGATCCTAGGTAGGCTCTCTTCTCAACGGCGAAGATTGATTTTCGTCAGTCTTTGTCCTGCTTTGTTCGCGCGCAAGACGTGTTTTATAACGTGAGTGATATTTTTTTTCCCCAACGTGCAACAATATTCTACCATTTAGCGTTATTATTGCACATTTTCTGTGATTAAGTGAAGTGATAATTTTTTTTTACTGCAGCTATAATGCAAAAAGAACAAAAAGTTGAGGAGACTGCCTCCTCCTCCTCCTCCTCCTCCTCTTTCTCAAGCATGTGCGCATTAATAGAATTGCGTTCAAACACCTCATCGACAATCTCGATGAAGCTGTGGAGGAAGAGGAAATGGAAAAGGAAACGGAAGAGGAAGTGGAAGAGGAAGTGGAAGAGGAAGTGGAAGAAGAAGAAAAAACTGAAGAGGAGAGCGTCTCCTCCTCCTCCTCTTTCTCAGAGGAGATTCAGAGTAATATCATAGTTGATCTCACTCAATTACATGTAGATCACTTAGGACTGTTCCATCGCCTCGAGATTGCCGATAAGGTGGACGATCTCAAGCATGTGCGCATTAATGGAATTGCGTTCAACCACCTCATCGACAATCTCGATGAGGCTGTGGAGGAAGACGAATAAGAATTCAGCGAAAGATGAGGAGGAGGAGGAGGAAGAGAAGGAGGAAGAGGAGGAGGAAGAGGAGATGGAGGAGGAGGAGGAGGCGGTGAAGGAAGAAGAAGAGGAAGAGGAATAAGAATTCAGCGGAGGATGAGGAGGAGGAGGAGGACGGAGAGGGAGAGGGTGTGGAGAAGGTAAGAATATTTTTTTTTATTATATATTTTTTTCTAAAAGTAATAAGGCTCAATAAATCAAAATAAATAAGAGGAAAAGGGCTACGAGCCTAAATTATAAAATGATAAACTGAAATATAAATAGTTAAAAATAAAATAAAACTAAGTCATACAATTAAAAACGTTAAATATAATTTGACAATCAGAAGGTGAACAGAACAACAAACGTTTCGATCCTAGTTGGATCATTTTCAATGTAACAAATAAATTAATATGACAAATAAACTCATAATAGAATTGTAACATGGATAAAACTTAAGAAATTAAGTGAAATTCGCATTCGGACGCAAGATTAACTATAGAACTCGCTCCAAATTGAGAGGAAATCAAATAAACGGTTATAGTTGACACAAATGTGCTCCTTCGAACAGTGTGTGTGTATAAGGACGAACATGTTTCTGTTAGCAAGTATAAATTATAATAATAAATTAACGACGGAAGTAAATATAAATAATAAGAGAAGTACAAATGGAATCGC
>JAANIC010003539.1:0-14108 GCA_017607545.1 Acromyrmex charruanus | reverse complement strand
CTCTGTCTTCTTCTGACTTCTTTGCCAACGTCTCGCTGTAATGAATTTGAAAGTTGAAAATGAAAAAATAAAATTTAGTATTTATATAAAAACTTATTAGATTTGAGTAAGTTAATTTTAATCATTTTAATATGACATATATGTAAATTTTTATAAAATCTTTGAAAAAAGTTAATAAGTTAAAATATATAAAAATAACTTGAAATTAAGTTTACATTAATTAATATACTAATTATCCAATTCTATTTACTTAAGGTAATTACTATACTATAAGGTAAATACTATTTACTATAAGGTAATTTTTATTTATGTTTTTCTTGTGGAGCGACAGCCAGCGCCGCTGGTCCCGGCGCGGGCGGCTGCGTCGCCGTGGTCGCCGCTGGTCGTGACGCGGGCGGCTGTGACCCTGAGAACTAAACTATTATATCCTTATTATGTCCTTTAATACAGCTAGCTCGGCCCTCAGAACCGCTAGTTCTAAATCTTTTGAATCGTCCGCCATTGAGCTAAAAGAAAATCATGAAAAATAACTTCATAAATGAATATATAAATTTTATTATAATAAAATAAATTATTACGTCTACTTACATGTTGTCTACGTCGGACATTTTTTCTTCTTTTGCTTTTCACGGATCATGACGGACATGGTGAAATTATAGAAGGTGAGTTATTCTCCTAAAAGTAGTGGGGAACGAACAGCCAATCATGGGGGACCCATTTTATGAAAATCCAATATGGCTGTATTTACTGTTTCGAAGCATACGGTATTATATTTAATAAATAAACGCTTCGTAATTGGTTGACAAGATATGTCCTCCCACTCTTTGCAGCCATTATGCCATTAATAGTTTACCTTCTATAATTCCATTATGGACGGTGATAGTTCGCGCCTTTTGAATATGCCCAAGTTTATTAACCTTTAATTTGAAGCATCGTGATTGGTCCGCCATTTTTTAAAATCACATTGTAACAATGCACCCTCAAACCGCATTGTACCCGGCGTCAACGCCCTGCCGGATGTCGGATACAATAACCCCTGGTCACTTGCGACCCATGAGAGCGCGGTGCGCGTCTAAAACACAATTCACAGGTCACAGCCGTTTGGCAAGAAGTCGAGAATGACCGCGGAAAGCCAAATGACGCGTCTTCCGCTCGTATTGCAAATCGGCGGAAATCGCAACGCCATAACAATACGAGAGAAGCAACAACCGAATAAAAGTGCTTATGGCACGAAGTTTTTCGTCTTATTTTCGCCGCTTTTCCGACTACCAGCTCCAATTCCGCTCGCTACCAGTTCCTAGATCGATCCGCAACGCGACCCGGGGTAAAACGTTCTCTGCTTCCGTCGAGCGTTCTTGATAGTTGCCTGACTTCCTCCGCACGCAGTACCGCCTGCACCGACAAGAACCCGGGGGCAGAGCGTATTCCGCCTCCGTCGAGCGTTCTCAACAGTCGGATGTAGCCGCCGCTGCATTCTCGCCGGCCTCAGCACTAGACCAGGGATTGAGTGTTCTTAGTCTCTGCCGAGTGTTCTCGGCCGCTGACCTACTCTCATCGCGAACACACGTCTTGCGCGCCGCGTCCGCGTCTGCGACACACCACTTGGCTATACTCGAGACCGCGAATACGCGAACCGGTACGGTAAGTACGTGCTTATGCGCGCACATACACACACACGCACTCACGCACGCACGCACACACACGCACACACACGCACACACACACACACACGCACACACACACACACACACGCACACACACACACACCAGCATATTTATTGTAAGACATTGTACACACACACACACACACACCACTATGTTCAATAAATATTTATACTCATTATATTCATTACAACCAGCCGAGCCGATTTGTTTGAACCACATCTCCCCTCCTTGCCTGAACCTCTTTATTGCGTCCGACCGCCGTCCGTCTCCGGCGAGCAAGTCCGCGCATAAAAGTCATGTTATTACAACGTGATATTAGGTCTGTTTCAAAATCTTCTACTAGTACTGAAAATCTATAGTGCACATGATGTAAACTATAAATTTTCCTCACTGGCAGTAAATTTTGAAACACAATCTAGGTCTGTTCAATATTTCTCCACTCTTTGAACTAGTGCATACAATGCACTAAAGCCCAAGACACAATGCAATTGAATAGCGATAGCGATAGAAATAACACGATTTCAACCTATCAGAAACTGTGTATTCTGATATATCTGATTTCTGATAGAATGAAATCGTTATTCCTATCACTATCGCTATTCTATCGCATTGAGTCTTGAGCTTTAGTTGAAGCGTATTATAAGTTTCCATCGAGAGTTATGCCTGGTTTATGCTTCGATCTTAACCTTAAAATCTTAACAGCACAGCAAATCTTTGCAGCACGGTGGCATTTTGGTCAGTTATACATTCACGAATAAGACTCGATGTGCAATAATACGAAATATTTGAAAAACGATGTAAATCTCATGAAAATATATTTCTGGGGATTCTCGGAGTCGCTGATTACGAATTTGATCTCGGATTTTTGAGATTCAATATGGTGGATCAAGTTGCAAAAGTGATTTGATCTGGAAGAAAATAGATACTCATCAGTTTTTGAAATCGCTGGTTACAAATCTGGAATAGGAAAAGCAAAATTGCAAGCATGACCGACAAATATTTGAAGTGATTATGAATTTGATATCAAAATTATACAAAAATCATTCTTAATATTTGTTGGTCATGTTTGATTTACAATTTTGAATTACATACATCCAACTTCAGAATTGCAACCAGCGACTTAAAACTTACAAGTACCTAATTTCAAAATCAAATCAATCCGTTTTTGCAAATCAATTCGTCATTTTGAATTTTAAAGATCTGAGGTCAGATTCGTAATGAGCAATTTCGAAAACTCCTAAGTACCTGATTTCATCCTAATCAGGTCACTTTTTAGTAAATCGATCCGCCATCTTGGATCCATCATTTTGAATTTTGAAAATTTGACATCAGATTCGTAATCAGTAATCCCGAAAACTTCCGAGTTACAAATTTCAACTCAATCCTACATAAAGAAAAATATATACTTCAAAAGGATTAAAATTCAGCAAATGAAATACAAATTTCAATTAGGACCAATTAAACTTGGCAATTCTATTGGCTGAATGTTAAGATTTTAGGATTAAGACCGAAGCAAAATGAGGCATTAGAGTTGAGTGCAAGAATTCACCAATCACCGACCAATCACAGTCAAGCATTCTTCTGTGAGAAAAGAATACTCGACTGTGATTAGTCAATTTTCACACTCCGATCCAACTCAAACCCTCGATGGAAATTTACTTATAGACGAGATATTGAGCTAGTTCAAAACGACAAAGCTAGGCATATTTGTCGAGCATTCATTTATTCGGCGAGCAGGCTAGCTGTTTTGTCAACTTGAACGCGCTCATTGGTTGCCTTCCTTCTAACGATACAAATTGACACAAGTGTCATTCTATCTATCTTGTTATTGGATGTTGGAAAAAGATGGAATGACACTTTAAATAAAAATGCTCCATAAATAAGTATGCATACTTGTAATGCTATATTTTATATATTGCCGCAAATTGATAATTAAATTTGGACGATGACATTAATATTTTAAATTTTCACAATTTTAAATCGAGTATTATTGAGTTTTTAGTGCATATATACGTTTACGCAATTAATACTGTACTAAAAAGAATGGTCGCGTTCCGCAGATTCAACTCTTGCTATTGGATAATCTAGAAGAACAATGGTTTTGGAACACAGCTCTAGATAATAGAGAGGCGACAAGTGAGGAAATAGTCTGATTGACTGGCTAAATCATGATTTACAAATCGTGATTTACAAACTATATGTGATTACGACGCCATTTTCTTTTCACATTATGTTCACACGCATAGGCTACTGTAATGTATGGTAGTGAGATCACATGATTCCAAAATAAAAGAAAATGGCGATTTATCGATTTCAATTATCGATTGCACTTGTCACCTGTCTGTTATCTATTACGTTTACATGCACTGGTAAAATCGTTTTAGTTAAATTAAAAAAGCTGTGTAAACGGTCTTCAATCTGTTTAACGTATCAAAATTCGATGTTAGCAACTTTAAACGTTAAGAAATGAAAAAGGATATTTTATCTCAGATTCCGTATCAGATTATATATTTTTGGTGGAGGTAAAATACGCCTGATCATATACCAACACCGGTTTCAACTAAAACCATTTTTACCAGTGCGTGTAAACGTAGTCTAAGACTCTACTGTTAAGTCCGCTGAACACAATCAATGGCTTAGTTTCCACCAAGGGTTTGAACCGAGAGAAAGAAAGTTTGTCCATTTATTTGCCTCTCACTCTACTCGTCTTTCTACCCCCATCACCGCCATGAGCGGTCCATTCTAGATGTTGATGGTGCTCACGGATCCACTCTGTAACAGTTGAGTTTGCTGAATACGACCAATGGTGTTGAATCAAGATTTAGCCAGTCAATTAGACCATTTCCTCACCTTTCGCCTTTCTGGATTTATTCAGATCTCTAGTATGCACTGGTGCATAAAAGCTGTCATACACAATTTTCGTAAAAATGTGTTTATAATAATATAAATACAAACACAGATTAAATCGTAAGAAATTCCCAATATATTCAATGGTATTATTAATAAATTCGTTCTTTTTAGCTGAAGTTCTTACACGGTTCTCGTTTTTACACTCATTCATCTTAAGATGTCACGAATCAGAGGGCTTAAGACATTATTTAAGCATTTTAAGACATTACTTAAAACTGGTTCTTCATTAATCGCATCGCAGCATCGCAAGCGTGTTGTAAGCGTTGCGATCCAATCCATGGTGTAAATATATAGAGAAGCATTTCATAAACAACAAGAATAAGATAATTCCACGAGCATCAATCTCGGCCTCAGAGCCATTAATTCTATATTGCCGTTTATCTTCCATTGAGCTGAAAGAAGATCATGAAAAATAACTTTAATATTATACAATTAATATTAATTAAATATATAAATTTTGTTATAATAAATGTTTATACGTCGTCTAAGTCGGATAAGTCGGACATTTTTGTTTTTGTCACGGGTCATGACAGTAATACCAGGATTGCCAAACGAACCCGGGTTAATATCGCCACCTACGAAGCTTTTTATAGCCAAAAGTTGCCATTTTGTTGGTTTTCGCCAACAAAGACTGTATTCCAAAATTCACTGCCAGCATTGAAAATCTACAATTTACGTATACTATATATTTTTAGCAGTAGCAGTGAATTTTAGAACACAGCCAAAATCGCTAAATTTTAGTGAAATCACGCCATAAAATTTTCGTCAACAAAATCATCATATTTTGAGAACTTATATTTATGAATGTAACTGAGCCTCTATTGAGAAACATTAGAGCTATTAGAGGTCTGTTCGCGTTGTTTGCACTTTTTTCACTCAACATCTTCGCTTTCTCTTTTTTCAACTCCCAAATATATATTTACCCCATTTTAAGTGCAAAAATATTTAGGAATTTCGAATAACGCAAATAGACCTATTGAGAACTTCTACACTAAAATAAGAAGCTGAGTTAGGTTAGATATACGTAAAAATTGTATATGTAGAAGAGATTGCAAAAAGTGCAGTGTTTTTCTTTATCTTCTAAATATAAAGGCGGCAAACAGAACAGAAACAGGATTATACTGTCGAATTGTTTGGAATGGATTCTAATCGGAATTATTTCGTTTTCCATAGAAAATACAATATAAATCTAGGAAACAATTCTAATCGAAATCTTCTGGATGCGCATACATATGCAGAATATGCAACAACCACAACGTCTCACGAACATCCGCGATTGATCTGATTTATTCCGTTAGATTAAAAAATATGAACCAATCACCCCAGTTTAACTTATAGGTTAAACAAAGACACCTATCGTGTAGGTGACACGGACTATAGACAGCCTATAATCAGAGAATCATCAACTTGACACTTGACCCGAATCGCTTGCTGATTGATTCAGCGCACGTGGCGCTCGAAAAGATTAAAGTGATAAAAGCCGTAACTTACATCATTGTCACTCTAATTTTTTCTGAGCCTTACACGCCCTGAGCCAATCACGAGCGATTTGAATCAATTTGGCAATTCTCTGATTATTGGCTCTCTATCATGGATCACGGACTAAACGTACGATGTATAAAGGCCCAATGGCTACGTTTACACTATGCGCTTAGTCCGCGATCTATATGATAGGTGTCTTTGTTTAATCTGTTGTATAGGCCGCGACCTAAATGCATAGTAAATGTAGCCAATAAGCAACGCAAGATTATTAGTTATATAATCATTCATGGCTAAATGTTATTGAATGATCTTGAAAAGTGCTTTCAAAGGCAACACAAAAATCTTAAACGAAACTCTCTATTTTTCATAGCATATCTTTATTTATAGCTGATGTTGAAACGTTTCCATAACATTGGTTACAAACCTTTTCTTTATAAGAACTTTCCGAGTTATGGCATTTGAAAGTTATAGTATCGTCGGCATAGTCATCCAAGATATATCACGTGCAAGTTGCACGATCAAATTTACACCCCTGTTATGTGTGTGTGTGTTTAAAAATATAGTGATTTATAAGATAGAGTTAAAAAAAAGGAAGCAGAAGATACAAAACGGACGGTATTAATCGCGGCGTAACACGATAAACTTTGCTACTACTTTTGTTTCAAACATTTTTTAGATAAATCAATATCAAGGATTTTTACTAATTTGTACAATTTTTATAAGAAACATGACGTCATCGAACAGTTTTGATAGTATAAATTTGGAGTAATAAAAGAAGATTGAATTTTAGGAGTTGTTGAGTCACTATGTTGGATCCGCCATATTGAATCATTGGAATGATTCCCAATTTTCACGCACATTCCTAACAGTCTAATAATTTGAAGATTGGGCTTTCAAACGGTGTACAAATTAAAAAAAGATATAAAGTTAGCGATTTTTCGAGTTTATAGTTTGCCATATTGGATTTACCATTTGAAAGCGGTGAATGTAAAAGATATAGATCTCAAAATCATAGATCTGAAGTTGTATACGTTTAACAAGTTGCACATAGTAACTCACATTTGATGAGGTTGTACGAAAAAACACCAAATTTTTTATATTTTATCATTTCCGCCGTCATTTTGGCTCCGCCATGATTTTCGAAATTAAATTCTAACGACGTCATCATGAAGAGTAACTCAAAATCTTAAGATATCAAGTTTCGTCGAAATATTTCATGTTTTAGTGTATTAAAAATTATCTAGAAATCAAGTAAAAAATTATATTTTTCTGCGCGTTAATGACTTAAGCAAAGAATTTGCTGCCAGTACTATAATATCTTGAAAATTTTTAAAGTAATTACATTAGATTAAATTGTGACGTGATTATTGTGTAATAATTACTAGTGTGTCCTTTACATTTAATGCTTCTTTTTCATTACACTGTTAAAAATATGACCACGAACATTTCTTTACATGTAAATGAAGCTTGTGGTTATGAACAAAAGTCGAAAATTAAGTTACAATAATTACTTAAATGTAATGAACGTGTACCTTAAATTTATGAAGTTTAGTATATTTTTCTTTTTTTACACTAACCTTTATAATGTCTCTTTTTATCACTATTTTTATTCTTTTTGTCTAGGATTTCTATATTTTTTTCAGTAGGAGAATTTCTAGATAAGTATCTATTTTATTATTAATAATTTTATTATTAATTATTACTAATTATTACTAAGTTATGTTTTCTCTCTCTCTTTCTCCCCCTCTCTCTCCTTTCCCCCTCTCTCTTTCTCTCTCCCCCTTTCCCCCCTCCCTCCCTCCCTTCCCCCCTCTCTCTCTCTCTCACTCTCATTCTTTCTCTCCAATATAAGTCTTCTGTATTCCAGTATAAGATTGCTGTATGCCAATAGAATGCTGTGCGTTTGTAAAGAATGAGTGCTGTGCGCCTGCAAAGAAGGGGTGCTATGCGCCTGCAAAAAACGAGTGCTGTACGCTTACAAAGATCAAGTGCTGTGCGTCTGCAAACACTTACTATTATTATACGGTGATAAAAGGATGCGTTTGAGAAAAAAATTGTTAAACATTTTTTAAAGAAATTTATTTTCCATTCATTTATCATAAAATGTCGATAAAGACAAAAGATATTATTTTGGGACCTGTTAGAAGAAATATGATTGTCCGAGGTGAATGGCTTACGGACAGACATATGGATCATTTTCAACGACTTTTAGCAAGTTGTTCAGATTATAAACCAGTTGAAATCTGGCGAATATAGTTACTAATAAATACTATATAAGCTGTATCAAAAGACACAAAAAACATATAACAATAAAACAAATATTGCATAGTGCGTCAAATTCGTTAAACGGACACTGAGTATGCAGTTTTTACGATAGAAAAACAGCAAAAAATTATAGTATGTTTTTTTTAGTAGTAAAGATAGGTCGATTCAAACTCTTCCAAGAAGGTCGAGGGACTGGGGAGTCCGCGGGGAGGGGAAGGGATGATGTTACTAGACGGTGGAGAGGGAGGGTGCCGTCATGCGGGGAGGGGGAGAGAGATGAAGTCATAAGCGGTAACCCCACTAGGTGAGGGGTGACGTCGCAGGGGCGAAAGAGGAGGATGACGTCACGGGGGAGTGATGAGAGGAGGGGATGACATCACTGGATGCGAGGAAATAATGTAGCAGGAAATTACGGGCCCGCGTCGCAGTCCTCCGGGATGACTTCGGTTCAGTAGCTATCGGGAGCGGTCCGCCGGGCCGCTGTCGCCGCCGTAGAGCATGGTCCGCCATCCCCATTGTGCGTTATACCTACCATAAATATTTATCATTTTATATTTATCAAATATATAAAATGAGGCTCAAAAGAATCTATCAATGAAGATAAGAATATAAAAAAGCCCATCAGAGCCTACATCAACTGTTCGGATGCACAGAAAACTCTTTATTTTTGTATGAATGTAACAAAATGAATGAAATAAATGTTTCGATCCTTCAATTCGGGTCCTTATCAATATAAAACATAAATCAAAGTTACATAAGTAACGCAAATTCCAAGATGGTTCCCGACAATTTCCGATAAATCATGTAATTGTCACAATTTTTGTAAAGCGTGTATAGAAAGAGGAGGGAGCGAAGGGAGGAGAAGGGAAGGAGGAGGAAAGGAGGGGAGGACGAGAGAGGGAAGGGAAGTGAGGGGAGAGCGAGACGGAGAGGATGAGAGAGAGGGAGGGAGATGGGGCGGAGAGGATGGGAGAGAGAGAGGGGGAGAGAGAGAAAGAGAGAGAGAGAGAGAGAGAGAGAGAGAGAGAGAGAGAGAGAGGAAAGGGAAAGAGAAAAAGAGAAAGAGAACAAACTCGAAATGTGCAAAAGATACGCATAAGATCTAGGACATCTTGTATAAATTAAGACGTCTGAAAACTGGAAAGGATATGGGCAATAGGAGTCAAGCGTAGAAGATGTCATGCAAATAATATATTTATAAAGTGTGAAACTTCTTTGTTCACTAAAACGCGCTTACATTTGAGCCTTCCTCAGAGACAACATAAACTAACATATATAAAATCTGTGAATAAAAATTATCCTGTCATGGTGAGCTCCCTTACATCGAGAATTTAAATGTTGGAATTATGTGGGACAGACGTGTAGAGGTCAAGAATCACGGAGCATAAGAATCACATCCGATGGAACACCTCTACTCATAATGTCATAACGGAGCATCGATTACAAGAAGACTATGATTTTTGGGACAACGTTACAATGCTGGACGAGGAGCTTCACTAGAGGAAGAGATTGATTTCAGAGATGATATTGATCATCTCAGAAAACAGACGCATGGACTCACCTGCAGACGGATATGGAGATTTCCCAAGGATTATCTCCCGATCATAGACAAGCTATAAAGGCTTGAGTTGTCACGTCTAGTCAGTCAGTACGTAGTAATGAATCATTCTGGCGAGTTTATAATTGATTAATGCTTTAATAATAAAGTTTCCATTTGTTATCTCGGAAAATTACTAGCTAAAAAACAAAAAGTGACTCACTATGTCTGATACTGATTGGCCAACATTATCAGGAGCTGGTTTTTGAATTATTTTTATAGTAATGTTTGTGATATGAACATGGTGAGCGTCCTTATATTTGCTAGATAATTAATTATAATCTTAAAATTGTTTGATAATTGAGTTCTTCATATTTTATTTTACGATATTTCCTAATTTCTTTTCTTTTTTCCTTTTTTTTTATTTTTTTTTGGTTTTAATTCCGACTTTTAAATTCTCGATGTAGGGGAGCTCACCAGGATAATTTTTATTCACAGTTTTTATACATGTTAGTTTATGTTAGTTGTTTCTGAGAAAGACTCAAAAGTGGGCCGAAACATGAAAACGCGTTTTAGTGAATAAAGAAGTTTCACACTTCATAGACATATTACAATATTTGCGCGACGTCTTCTGCGCTTGACTCCTGCTCATATCCTTTCCAGTTCTTTGATTTATAAGGAGTCTTGATTACTTTAATTTGTTATACGAATTTAAGACATTTGATAAGGACAAAAAATAAACAAATCGATAGATATTAAGAAAATGCACAACTAATTTAAAACCATGTCAAATAATGATAAAAAAATATAAATACGTTTTGATTGCACGGAGTCCTTCTCAGTTCGCAATAATTAATAACTAATATATATTTAAAAATTAATTAATTAATTAATTAGGTAATACTGTAGTAAGACAAGGCGAGTTCTAATCTAGGAACTCAGAGAAGGGTGACGGGCAGAGAAGAGGAGTACCGGCGCGAGGGGCGTCCGCGGGGAGGGGAGGAGGTGACGTCACGAGGCGAGGGGGTGTCGTCACAGGGGGGGGATGATGTCACAGGAGGTGATGTCACTAGGCGAGGGGAATGACGTCACGGGGGAAGAGGAAGGTAGATGACGTCACTAGGCGAAAGGGTGACGTCACAGGGAGAGGGGGAGAAGGAATATGACGTCACAGTGAGTGACGTCACTAGGCGAGGCGGATGGTGGTGCGGAGGACGAGGATCTCTCGAGTGCGAGAAATTACGTAGCCGAAAATTACATAGCGGGAAATTATGTAGCTGAAACTTGCGTACGCGTCGCGGTGAAGACGTGGCGAGTCAATGGCTGCCGAAGCCGTTGCCGCCTTCGTACGAGATTCGCCGCCGCCGGTCTCTACCGCCGTCTCCGGACGCGGTCCACCGATCCCTTCCACCATCAGGCGTGTATAACATGTACACTTACTATTTCTCAAGTGTCGCTATCTTCTTGTTACGTAATCTTTCCTTCAACGTTTATTGCATGCGATTATTCATGCAGAAATATTTTTTATTCTGTCGAACTATATTATTATTTTAGAAAGCGCGATGGTATCACGTGTGATGACGCGAGCGTAATACGATGCCGCGAAGAAGGAACAAATAATTATAGATACAAAGATATTTTTTATTTTAGATATTTATTTATGCCTACTTACTTACTATTTATACTTGCCGTATTTCCTTCACAGCTTTCTAATCATTTCTACGGATCATTTCACAACTGATTAGACTTAAAGATCTTAAATCTATCGCAGTAACATTATAATACTGTTGCGCGCGACGTAAGATAATGCCGCTGAAGAAGGAGGGATAAGAGAAAGTGCATAAATATTAAGGGGGTATAACACCTTTTACTGCCAAAATCGACCTCATTTTCAACATTTTTTTTTACATACAAAGAAGTGCGCAATTCAAAATCAGGTTTTTGGGCTTTTTTATTTATATATTAAAGACACTGAACATATTTTTTGTTTTTGAAAAATCATCATGGTTTATAAAATAAACACAGTCAAAAGAGGCCGCTAGCGTCGCGTATGTCTTGCTGGTGTACACAATTGTGGCTGACTGGAGTGACCTAAAGCAAAAATACAAATTGGTTCTTAATCTGTGATAGTTTGGCTAAGGTAGTACCGGTGGATTTTAAAAAATATCAATTTTTGAGAAAATGGCGCGACTTTAAAAAAAAATCGAATTTTCGCCTAAAAATCTGACATAAAATCGATTGCCAAAAAATCTAGTGATTCTTTTTAAAAAAGGCTAGGTAGTACCATAAAGGATTTTTTTTTTCAAAGTCGCGCCATTTTCTCAAAAATTGATATTTTTTAAAATCCACCGGTACTATCTTATATATATATACATATATATACAGGGTGTCTCTTAAAATGAGTCGATATAACGTTTTACATCAGACAATTTAACCATAGCTTGCTAGTGGCGCCGTCTTTTGTCAAACGGCGGAAACTTATTTGCACTTCCAAATCAGGACCACATTGGGGGCGGAGAATGGATCAAAGGGAACAAAAAATTCTTATACCATTTTGAGATACTCGCTGTAGTTTTTGAATTAGAAAAGAAAATGTCTAAGCCAATATACGGTTAAGCCGCACCGCGCGAATTCGTAGGACGGCCCACACTCGAGCGGCGACGAAGCGCTTTTTCCCCTTTGCGTGCCGTCGCCGCTGCCGCTCTAATTCGCGCGGCGCAACTTAACCCCTTTGATCCATTTTCCATCCCCAATGTGGCCCCGACCCATCTTAAAAGACACCCTGTATACATATATATCACTGAGGAAGGGATAAGAGAAAGTGAATAAATATTAAGATAAGTTAATCTATATATATATATATATATATATTTACACAGCGCGACAAATATGTTCCCGGACACGAACCACATCTCAGCAACCAGTGGCGACATCTGTGCGTTCAAACATGCATTTTAAAGGTTGAACATTTTGCTATCATCTGTCAAAGTTTCATTCATTTTGGTTGACATATAATGAAGATATGACAGTTCATGTTAAACAAGATTTTGGTCGAGGTAGAAATTTTAATATGGAACAAAGAGCAGTTATTAAATTTAACGCAAATCTTGGTAAAAGTGCATCAGAAACATTCCGATCGATGCAACAAGTTTACGGCAGTCAATGTCTAGGTCGTACAGCTGTTTTTGAGTGGCATAAGCGTTTTTTGGAAGGCAGAAAAACCCTTGAAGATGACAAAAAATCAGGACGGTCAATTTTGGTTCGAATACCCGAAATGATCGAAAAAGTACGTGATTTTGTTGCAAACAATCGCAATGCATCACTAAAAATGATGGAGGAGACTTTAAATATCAGTAGAGAAACGATTCGAACCATATTACATGAAGATTTGGGTAAAACGAAGGTTTGTGCGAAGTTTGTTCCACACACATTAAGAAGCGATCAAAAATCAGCGAGAATCAATTATTCCAGAGACATCGTTGCAGCCGCAGAAAATACACATAATCCAAACTTCCTAAAATCAATTGTTACGGGTGATGAAACATGGTGCTTTCAATATGATCCAGAAACTAAGCGTCAAAGTGCGGAATGGAAGTCAAAAAATTCACCACAAGCAAAAAAAGTACGAAAAGTACCATCAAAAATCAAGATAATGCTCATCACATTCTTTGTTAGCAAAGGTATTATCCACAAAGAGTTTGTTCCAACTGGCCAAACAATTACTGGTGCATATTATCTCGAAGTTTTAAAGCGATTGATGGGCAGAATTCATCGTATTCGCCCCGAATATCGTGATCCAGAAGATTGGTCTTTGTTGCATGATAATGCACCGAGTCACACTTCATTGATTGTCCGTCAATGTTTGGCTCGAAATCGTGTCTCTGTGTTAAACCATCCACCGTATTCACCTGATTTGGCCCCCTGCGACTTCTCATTATTCCCAAAATTGAAATTGAAATTGAAAGGACGCTTTTTTGATGACATTCCGACCATCCAATCAGCTTCTACACAGGCACTAGAGGCAATTCCGCAAACTGAGCTAGAACATGCATTTGAATCACTATTGAATCGCTGTAACAAGTGTATTGAAGCGAGAGGAGAATATTTTGAATAATAAAACCAAAAAATATGCATATTTGTTGTTTCAATTATGATTTTCAGGCCCTGTCCGGGAAACATATTTGTCACACTGTGTATATCTGTATGAAATATAATATATTTGTAAGTATATTCTTTTTTTTTTTTTTTT
>JAANIC010003525.1:181075-229104 GCA_017607545.1 Acromyrmex charruanus | reverse complement strand
GTGTGTGTGTGTGTGTGTGTGTGTGTGTGTGAGAGAGAGAGAGAGAGAGAGAGAGGGAATGCGATCACATATGCATGCGTGTGTAGCGATCGTCTGATCGTAACGAGGATCCCCCGTACGGTCTGCGTCGGACAGTGAGAAACGCCGCTCCTGGCTACCTTCTCTACGCGCCCTGTCATTCGCTAATTATTTCTTATTATAAATTAAATACTACGCTTTTGACAAAATTTTGACAAAGGAAAAATCGTCTTAGAATTAAGTCAGGAATACGACATTCCAAGGATAATATATTCATTTTGAATCACCCTGTATATACATATATGTAGAAAGATATATATATATATATATACTCTGTATATATACACTCTATATATATATATATATATATATATATATTGTATATATATGTGTGTATATTACAATATTATATACAGAATGTTTCATTTTAAGTGATATGGTCGATTATCTCGTGAATCAATGATTTTATTGAAAAATTTTTCGAACGAAAGTTGCATGGCTTAAAAAGGAACACATGATGGAAATGTGGATTTGATCTTGAGTGACCTTGTCAAATCAGGTCAAGGTCATTAATGTTTTTTTAAATGAAAACTTCTATTTTGTATTACATATTCTTGTAGCTTATCTTACAGCTTTCCAAAACACTATATATAATAAAATTACTTTTCGTCAAATACTTGTTAAGTTATAAGGCAAGACCGATCACTGATCCGGCCGATTAGGGCAAGACCGATCACTGATCTGGCCAACTAAAGCAAAATCGGGACTGATGCGGCTAACTAAAGCAAAATCAATTCGAATATGTCTTTAGCCATTGATTAGATGTTCAAGTGGAGTTCCATTTTCTTGCAGACATAGCCTCAACCGTTTCTCAAAATTTTCTACTGTTGAAATTAAAATATTTTGAGGAATGCTACAACAAACATTAGTTATTCGATTTTTTATGTCTTCTGCAGATGTCGGCAAAATTTTATAAACAATATTTTTTATGTAGCCCTATAAAAAAATAAACACAAAGTTAAATTAGGAGATCGTGGAGACCATCGAATATATCCAAACCTCCCTATCCTTTTATGAAAGATGTTATTATAGGTTATTCCATCATAATACGATGAGAATGGGGTAGCGCACCATCTCACTGTCACTATATTTTCTGTCGAATAACAAGATCTCTTCTAAAAGCTCAGGCAATTTATTCTGCAAGAAAGAAAGATAAATTTCCTCATTTAAGTAGTTCTCAAAAAAGTATGGACCAATCAAATATCCCTTTACAATTCCGTACCAAATTGTTTAAACTCCAACGATGTTGACTAGCAACACGTTAAGTTCAGTGAGGATTGTATGTGGACCAATAATGACAGTTATGTCTGTTGAGTTGTCCATTGTTATAAAATGAGGCTTTATCACTAAAGAGAACATACTGGAAAAAGTTATCTTCTCTTATCATTTATAATGCCCAACGACAAAATTATCTTCTTAGCCTCATATCATTTTTTAGCCTCATATTATTTTCACTTACATCTTAAAGTGATGAGATGGAATTTATATCTTTGTAAAATCCTCCATACAATGACATAAGGAATTCCTAAATTACGTTGCAATTCTCTAGTTGAAATATGAGGATTCAAGTTTATCATTGTTAGCACTGCTAATACACGCGAATCATTAATGTTATCTTCATTTATTTGCTTGCGGTTTCTCTTACGGATTCTTCTATTCTCTCGTAATAAAATTTTTCTTATCTGCATTGCATTTGGATGTCATCTAAATGGATATGTATTACGGTACAATCTTTCTGCTCTACAATAATTTTGTCCAGCTTCACTAAGCACAAGAATAATATCAATGATTTCATTTGAGCGACTTGTAAGTGGCCATTTTGAAAAGAGCTTTGAAAAATTAATGTTAAAAAATTGAAAGAAAAAGTTATACGAAAAAAAAGAGGAAAATTGAATCATTCAATTGGGAAGGATTGGACTCAATTCCGTGCGCGTGAGAATATGTCAAGCAGTATGAATAGATCACGGAGACGTGCGCGCGTAAGAATCCAGCTCACATGCGCATGCGTACATGGATAACGTCGACAGTACTGTAACTTTCAAGCTCCATAACTAGGCAGTACTCAATGAAATGTAACTTTAGTATAGTGTTTTGGAAAGCTTTCAAGTAATAAAAAATAGAGGTTTCCATTTAAAAAAACATGAATAACTTTGACCTGATTTTAACAAGGTCGTTCAAGGTCAAGTCCACATTTCCATCATGTGTCCCCCTTCAAGCTATGCCATTTCGTTCGAAAAATTTTCAATAAAATCATCGATTCGCGAGATAATCGACCATATCACTTAAAATGAAACACCCTGTATAGGGTAACTTCAGCAAATACGCCGCGCTGGTAAACATATTTTTAAGGCTTTATAAACATATTTCAACATTTTCTAAATTATTGCGTCTTACATTTGCGACTTTTATAACTACAAGTAACTTCAAACTTGTAGGTAGAATGTGATAACTTTCTATAACTTGATGTATGATGTATTGTGAATGACAATAAATGTGTCGTACGAGGCGATCGGCAAGAGCTTCGTCTACTAATATTGTTTGCGCTTGTCAGTGTGAGTTTGACTTAGCGGGTTTGATACCATCCCGTCGGCTTTGCGACGTGATTGCGGCGTGATTGCGGCGTGCCGTGTAGCTGATGTGGCCCATCGAAGGGGAGGGCATGCGCGCGACTATGCTGCTTGCGTGCGAATCCGCCGCGCTTCTCGCTATATTTCAGGGCTTCCGTGTGCGATCTCCTTGCTGTTAACACATACTTGACCGGTGCACAAACCGTTTTTATTCTTTTGACCTGATAGTATACGACGCGAGTGCAATTCAAGAAATATTAAAGTATTTTATATCAAAGCAAAGTTCCTCTTTTATCACACGCAGCCGAATTCCTTCGGACAAGCCACAAGGCATGAGACACAGGTCTCGGACTACGAGAAAACAGCGTTTCACGTAACGCAACGAGGACATCGAGGTCCTCTCCCTAACATTGGTCCTTCGAGCCGGATACTCACAAATTCCGACAGGCTTCGAAGTTCTGTGAATTGCTAAATACACAGGTATCACATACACAGGCAGTTTATATTCATTTTCTGAGGCAACGTGCAAGCGTATCAGTCGCACACAATAAGTACTCATAAGCCTTATCTCAGGCATATATTGCGAGGTAAGAAAGTTTTTTTTTATATTCACAAGATCGCATTAGGCGCGTCGTGTTCAAATAGACATAACGAGGTCTTTGCTTTCGCTCACAAGAGCCGCCATATTCTATCACTCTCGCTCACAAGAGCTGCCATTTTGTGTTTGTTACAAGAAGCTAGATTCGTGCCTACACGGGCGGCCATTTGCATTTTCATAAAACCTTGCATTTCATTGGTCGGGCTATCACATTGGCATATTATAACGGCTTCGCAGTCAATGCACGCAGTCAATATCACGCATTACATTTAACGTTTCATAATTGAAACACTCCCATTGGCAGACGCAAAAATTAAGAGAGCTCACATAAAATCCGCGGTTACACGGTTAAAGACTTTTATCGACAATTTCGACGTCAACTGCGGATCACAGCATGGTCTCACTGAGCGCAAGCAAAGATTATCGGAATTGTGGAATCAATTCGAAGCAGCTCAATTTCGCATAGAAATTCTTGAAAACGCAGATCCCTCGATCACCGACAAAAGAGTTTTCTATGAACAGCACGCGCAACAGCGCGACAATTTTGAAGCTTCTTATTTCCAGTTAATAGCTTGTTATACTGCTCTTATTGAGCGTATGGAAAAAATTGGCGCATCTCCGTCAACTTCATCAAACATAAATGGACAAGCGGTGAGATCGAGGGAAACGCGTGTTAAATTGCCTAAAATAGATTTACCAGTTTTTACAGGTGCATATGACGATTGGTATTCTTATAGGGATACCTTTGAATAGTTAATCCATTTAAATGAGGGTTTAGCAGAAATTGAAAAATTTCATTACCAGAGGTCTTCCTTAAAGGACACTGCCTCTGATATAATTAAATCCATAGAGACCACTGCAGCCAATTATCATAAAGCATAGGCGGCGGTCAAAGAATGTTTCGACAATCAGAGATAAATTGTTCAAAAACATGTTCGCGCTTTATTTGAAGTACCGGCTGTACGTAAGGAAAATCACAGCATGACTCGTGAATTATTAGACACTATTCTTAAACATTTGCGCGCGCTCAAGGCCCTCGGAAGGCCTACTGATTATTGGGATGATTTAATTATTCATCTTATCATTTGTAAGTTGGATGTAGTCACCAGCAAGGCGTGAGAATTAAGTATCAAGATAAAAAAAAGTTGCCAGATTTAAAGAGCTTAATAGAATTCTTGACTCTCCGATGCCAGGCATTAGAATCAATATATGATATAGATTTTACAATAACAAGTAGTATCACATCAAAGCATAATAGCAATTCAAGGTCCACGTCTGTCGCAAATGTCGCTATATCCAATTTTTCTTGTGTTGTTTGCAAGGAAAACTATTCAATATATCATTGTAAGGAATTCCTCAATTTATCGGTTGAAGATAGAATTAAGACCGCAAAAAAAGCACATTTATGTCTCAATTGTTTAAGATCGAACACACATCAAGCGAAAACATGTAATTCAAGTATGTGCCGAAAATGTGGCAAAAAACATAACACATTGTTACACATAAGTGCTCCAAATGGTTTGGATATCGCGATCAAGCACGCAAGCAGCAAGTCAAGCTATCAATCCTCCACTCCCCATCGCCACGCAATGTACATCAGATCATCGTTCGTTAAATATTTTACTATCTACTGCAATTATCCATACGACTCCAATAATCAAATTCATTCATGTCGAGCATTACTTGACAGCGGTTCTCAAATGAATTTCATAAGAAGGAGTTGGCAAATCGCTTGAAGCTCAGGGAGCGACCTCTTGATGTATCAGTGGCGGGAGTTATGGATGAAGTAATCCACGCTAATAAAGTAGTTAATCTTTGCATCAAATCACGTTTTAATAATTTCTCCGAAAAAATGGACTGCGTGGTGCTTCCAAAAATAACACAACAGTTGCCACTTCATATACCCATGCAAATGTGTCTGTTCCAAAACATATGAAACTCGCTGATCCTAGTTTTAATGTACCGGCAAGCATTGATATGTTAATCGGGGCCAAGTCCTTCTGGAGGCTCATTTGTGCAGGTCAGATCAAACAATCAAAAAATCAACCGACTTTGCAAAAGACACATTTTGGATGGATCATTTCAGGCATCACACCAAGTGACATAACCGGATCTGTTTCTTCTCTTAATTTTCATTTAACCTCACTCGATGACTTGAGGCTCACATTGAATCAGTTTTGGGAGGTTGAACATGATACCACTCCTAAACCATTTTCTCTCGAGGAAAAGGCCTGTGAAGAGTCATTCCTGCAAGGCGTAAAGCGTAATACAGAAGGTCGTTTTATTGTTAAATTGCTAACAAAGCAAGACAAACTGGATGAATTGGGAGAATCCAAGGACATCGCTCTAAAACGTTTCAAATCTTTGAAAAAACGGCTCATCGCTCAACCCCGCATGTATGACGAATACAAGAAGTTCATGGATGAATACATACGTTTGAATCACATGAAGGAGATGACTAGTAGCACGATGCTAAGCCATAGCTCTCCAGCTTTCTATCTTCCACATCATGCTGTACAAAATGAAATGAGTTTCACTACCAAGTTCCGGGTGGTATTTGATGGCTCATGCAAAACCACAACCGGACAATCTTTAAACGACGCATTGAGAGTAGGACCTACGCTACAAGAGGATCTTTTCTCCATTTTGGCCAGATTCCGAACATTCAAAATCGCTCTCACCGCCGATATAGCAAAGATGTATCGGCAGGTTTTGGTCGATTCAACTCAGACGCCATTGCAACGTATTTTCTGGCGAGAATCGCCAGACGAGCCCATTAAGACTTTCGAATTACTCACCGTCATACTCACTTATGGTACATCATCAGCATCATTCTTGGCGATCAGAACCCTGAGAAAGTTAGCGGAGGACAATGCGGATTGCTATCCGAGGGCGCAGATAGCATTGAGGGATTTTTACGTGGATGATCTCGTCATGGGGGCCGACTCAATAGATGAAGCTCTGTCTATCAAGAAGGAGATCACTGCATTGCTGCAAGACGGGAAATTCGAGCTTAGAAAATGGGCATCCAATGCTCTTGCCCTCCAGGATCAAAATTCCAGCGAGCCAAGAGAATTCACCTTATCCTCAGACAGAACTCCGAAAAAAAGGCGTTAGGCATTGCATGGGATTGCCGAGCTGACGTATTCAAATATTCGTCTATCAATCATCTGCCTCTTCTGGAGACGCCTACCAAACGAAGCATTTTATCATGCATATCTCTCATTTTTTACCCACTGGGGCTATTAGGTCCAGTTACATTACTCGCCAAATCCATGCAGGACCTCTGGCGATTCAAGCTTGACTGGGATGAATCGATTCCCTTGGAATTACATACCAAATGGAAGCGCTTCGGTACGAAGTTACAGGAACTACGTGGCATACGCATTCCTCGTCTTGTCACAACTACAGAACAATATACCAGTTTGGAGCTACATGGATTCTCAGACGCTAGCGAAATTGCATACGGAGCATGCATTTATTTGCGCTCTCAATCAACGGTCCTTATTGCACACACCTACTTTACTCTAAGTCCAGAGTGGCACCATTAAAGAGTCTGTCGCTTCCGCGCCTCGAGTTATGTGGTGCATTGCTACTGGCTCGTCTTATCAACAAGATCTCCAAATGTCTCACCTGTCCAATAGCATTCATTTATGAACGGATTCTACAATTGTACTATCATGGTTGCAATCGTGCAGTCGATCCTGGTCAATCTTTGTGGCAAATCGCACTGGTGAGATACAGGAATTAACATCGATCAGCAATGGAATCACGTTCCGAGTCAGGACAATCTCCATTGTCCCGCGGCGTCATGCCGGGTTCCCTGGCGCAATTGGAGATCTGATGATCGGGGCTCTCCTGGCTGACGTGACAGGGAAAGTTGGCCTCAAGAAGCTCTATCTGCAGACGTGGCCAACGTTCCTGAGCGAAAACTTAAGTCTATCACCGCAGTGAGCGCTGGTGCACAAGAACCTGACATATTCTATCGATATTCAAACTTTAACAGGCTTATTCGAGTCTTTGCGTACATGAGTCATTTTACAAAAAAGATCCAAGAGGATCAAGGGATTTATCCGACCATTCTCAGGAGATCTCATCTTTTCAGAATAAGGACATTCCATCTATGTCTTTCAATGAGCAGCAACAGGCAATTTATCGTCTAATCAAAATAATACAAACGAGACATTTTCCAAGTGAAGTGAAGGCGCTTAGCAACCACAAGGCTGTTCCTACAAACAGTCCCATCTTAAAATTAAATCCATTTCTTGATGATTCCGGCATCTTACGTGTCGGCGGTCGTTTGAGAGAATCCTCCTTGCCTTATGCCTCCAAGCATCCCATGTTGTTGGAAATCATCCATTTTCCCGCTTAATTGTGATACACGAGCATAAAAGGCACTTTCCAGGCTACTCTGGCCACGGTACGTGAGCGTTACTGGCTCACTTCGGTGCGTAACGTCATTCGACAAATTCTCAGGAGATGTATCGTTTGTTTCAAGAGTTCACCAAAACTCGCTTCCGCTATTATGGGAAACTTGCCGGAACCGCGGGTTAAAATTTCTTCAAAAATATTTGGTCAATGTGGAGTGGATTATGCCGGCCCCCTCTATTACAAGGAGGGTGCTAGAAAATCCACTAAGCTGATAAAATGCTATATCGCGATTTTTATTTGTTTAGCCACCAAGGCGATCCATATCGAGTTGACGTCTAACTTATCGTCAGAAGCGTTTCTAAACGTCTTCAAGCGATTCATAGTAAGAAGAGGTTTCCCTTCGGACATCTTTTCTGACAATGGACTAAACTTCGTCGGCGCCGAACGCGAATTGAGCGAATTAAGGGAGCTGTTGCGTAATGAGTCAACTCAACAACATATCCAGGATCAAACACTAAATTTAGGAGTGCAATGGCACTTTATCCCACCACGGTCTCCCCACCATGGAGGTTTATGGGAAGCTGCCGTGAAGGCGACCAAGCGACATTTGTCTCGCATTACAAAGAATTCTAATTTGAAACGCGAGGAGTTGGAAACATTGCTCATCCAGATTGAAGCAATATTGAACTCGCGTCCTCTCACCCCTCTTTCCGAGGACCCCAACGACTTCACCTCTCTGACTCCCAGACACTTTTTGATGAGTACACCTCTCACAGCTTATCCAGAGCCATCCCTAGACGAAATACCTGTAAACCGTCTCTCCCGATGGCAGTACATACAACTTTTGCGACAACATTTTTGGAAACGATGGACCCGCGAGTACCTTCACCAATGCCAGGAACGTAACAAGTGGCAAATAAACGAACCGTCCGTACATGTCGGCCAAATGGTTATCATCAAGGAAGACAACACTCCTCCACTATCATGGCCTCTGGGAAGAATTCAAGACATACATCCAGGCAAGGATACCATAGCACGCGTTGTAACGGTGCGTACTGCTAACGGCAGTTACAAGCGACCGATTACTTGTCTCTGTCTACTTCCAATTGAAAACTAAGGTCTGATTATGACATTGGAAATTTGACGTTTTTTGTGTATCTCTTGGTGTTCATGTTCATGTCTTAGTATTATTATCTTCATCGTTGACAACATGATGTTATTTTGTTGATCAAACATATTCATTTTGTATTTATTGAAAGGCGATTCTTTCAAGGGCGGCGGTATGTTTGCGCTTGTCGGTGTGAGTTTGGCTTAGCGGGTTTGATACCCCGTCAGCTTTGCGACGTGATTGCGGCGTGATTGCGGCGTGCCGTGTCGTTGATGGAGCCCACCGAAGGGGAGGGCATGCGCGCGACTATGCTGCTTGCGTGCGAATCCGCCGCGCTTCTCGCTATATTTCAGGGCTTCCGTGTGCGATCTCCTTGCTGTTAACACATACTTGACCGGTGCACAAACCGTTTTTATTCTTTTGACCTGATAGTATACGACGCGAGTGCAATTCAAGAAATATTAAAGTATTTTATATCAAATATTTTATATCAAAGCAAAGTTCCTCTTTTATCACACGCAGCCGAATTCCTTCGGACAAGCCATAAGGCATGAGACACAGGTCTCGGACTACGAGAAAACAGCGTTTCACGTAACGCAACGAGGACACCGAAGTCCTCTCTCTAACAAATATATAGCATCGAAAGTTTTCAAAAATATTTCAACTAAAAAGTGAAACGTTTCATAAAAATTGCGAAATATGTCTGCAACATTTCTGAGACAGCTCTGAAATAGCAAAATATCCGCGATTCTTGCACATAAAACCTTGGAAGGTCGATGAAATGTTGTAGAAAGAATCTACAGTCTTTTTGAAATAAATCAATATAATATGATAAATTGGCTTTTTTCGAGCCAATATAGATTATTAATGTATAACAATTTGTTATTTTCTTAGACAATTGAACGGAAAAGTAAACGTTTTGACCTCTGTTTTTGAGTCCTCTTCAGTACAGTATAAAATGAAAATAATCGAATACATGTTATGCGAGTGATTTTTATAAAGCGCACGTCGTGTCTGATTCAGAACTTTTAGAAATATTATCAAAAAGGTTTCAGCTATTTCTAGTACTACAAAAATAATGTTTAAATATATACTTGATTGATAAATAATAATTGATGATTTAAATTTATTATGTCGATATAATAAATTTAAATATACTTATATTTATATATCATTTCTGAAGTACTTAAAATTTATTAAGAATTTTGACCATTAGTCATACGTTTGTGATCTGTTTACAAATTACAAAGATTATTGAAATAAACTTAAAGAGTTTCACAAAAATAATAATTATACCGCCAAACACCATGTGGTCACCAGGGTGACGCTGATGCGCTTTTAAAGCGCTAAAAACTGCTAGTCATGCACCTACATAACCGCTTTTTTAGCGCTTTATAAGTGAAGATCACGAAGACCATAAAGGTATATATTGTGAAGATCATGACTCCGAATGATCTTCGCAAGATTTCAGCTATTGCTTTCGTTGTAAGAAATTAAATACGCAATATAGTATTCAACTCCGAAGCCTTGACCTTGACGTATATTGTCAAGCTCATGACTATGAGTAATGTGTCCGGTGAATACACCTAATATTCAAATAAATGAATAAAAATGAATGAAAATACATATTCGAATACTTCTTTTTTATTCATCAAAAAATGAAGAAATACTTTTTCATTCCATTTGAATAAATATTTTTTTAATATGATTACGAATATTTTCGTTTCATATTCACTTTTACTCTGTATTATCTGCACATAGCTGGCAAGCTTCCAAGAGAAAACAGAAATCTATAAAAACAATGGTTACGATTACACTGTGCACTTAGTCCAGTGTTGGGTAGTATCTCTATACATGTATCTAGATACATGTATAGAGATACATTTTGTGTATCTAATCTATGAGATACATTCAAATTCAAATATTTATCTGTATCTAGATAAAAAAACACAATATTTGAACTGATTTTCAGATGCATTTTTCAGATACATTACCTCAGCATAGTCATAATTCCATTTGTTTAAAGAGCCGTGCGCTGAAGAGTGCGAGTCCTCTCGCAAATTAGAAGCGCTCCAAGCGCAGCAAGTGCGAGCGCCAATTCCGCATGACGTAGCGGGAGGGTACAGTGAATCATGGAGCATGGAGCACCCGCCGACGGTGCTCCCATGCAATTCAAACTAGTAGCGGCAGTCACAACCTCGCTAATCTAACGACGCTGACATTCTCGAAAGATCGTAATGACGATATATCCGGTGCTAGAAAAGTCTGGATCCAGACTTGGCGCCTATGAAACCAGGCAAAAATNTTGCCCCCCCCCCCCCCCCCGTCCTTCGAGTCTCTCGCTTTAGCAATTGTTACTGAACTATCGCTCCTCGCGGATAACAGTAGATGTACGAAGTTAACGTTGTACAATAAAGTTCTCAAATATCTCACGCCAAGTTCTCCTTTATTGCACCTCATCACATCTCCTGATACACAATCCTCTAACGAGTAACGATTTCGAACACCATTTTATGCGTGATTGTCAATTGATTTCATTCCGCAGAAAAAAAAGCAGCTTTGCTTTTGCAAAATTCTATAACATGATTAGTCTTTCCTTTAGTTCCTTTAGGATCTAAATGCAAATAAGTCATATTAAAGAATTTTATAGTTATACAGCTGCTTTTTCTATTGAACGCAACCAGTGATCTTAGATTGTAAAATTTCTAACGCATGTATAGTTAAGTTGGAAACACAATGCTTGAAGCATTTTTAATTTGTAAAACTATGATGAATAATATCGTCTTATAATTCTTATCCTAAATTGTTTTATAATTATAAGTTTTTTATTATCTATATAAATTATTCAATTATCTATATAAATATAACAGAAATGAATAAATGAATGATTCATTTAATATAACTAATACTTTTTTTATACATTATCATTATTACAATAAAATTAATTTAAGAGATCTGAAATGTATTTGAAGATATTTTCAAAATATCTGATATCTGTATCTATATACATCTTAATATGTGTATCTATATCTGTATTTTTAAATAAATTTTCGTGTATGTAACTATATCTAGATAAATGTTAAGAATATCTTACCCATTACTGTCCGTGGACCGTCCTTGTTTAACCTATAGGTTAAACAAAGACACTTTTACTGTGTCTTACTTACATACGAGGGGTGTTCAAAAAGTAAGTTTCCCTGCTCCGGGAAAAAAGCAAAACACAATTTTTAGGTTAAAGTAACATATGTATTTATTGTTTGACTTATAAACTATTTTTCTACATAGTCCCCTTGGACTTGAATACATTTTTTATATCTGTTCTGAAGCTTTGACAAACCTAGTTTATAAAAATCCGTGCCCTGTTTTTTAAAGAATAATTTAACAAAGTCTTTCACTTCATCATTTGAATTGAAGTGATGGCCACCCAAACTTTCCTTTAACTTAGGACGCTTTCGTTTAATGGCACTTTTAAGTTTATTTAGCATTTCACAGTAACGATCTGCATTTATCGTGGTACCGGATTCAAGAAAATCAATTCAAAAAACAGGGCACGGATTTTTATAAACTAGGTTTGTCAAAGCTTCAGAACAGATATAAAAAATGTATTCAAGTCCAAGGGGACTATGTAGAAAAATAGTTTATAAGTCAAACAATAAATACATATGTTACTTTAACCTAAAAATTGTGTTTTGCTTTTTTCCCGGAGCAGGGAAACTTACTTTTTGAACACCCCTCGTAGTAATGACGAATTTCTTAAAATTTTTAAACAAAATTTGGAGCTTGTTGCAACATCTACGTTCGTAGGGTACATAGAAAAAAATAAAAATGCTCATTATATACCTAATTTGAGTACAAGCTATCGATTGAACTGTGACGTGACAATTTTGTCAGTCACTATTGGCGCGGTATTTCCGCGGGAGTCTTACGTCCTTTCGGCTCGGAGAACGAACGCGTGTACGGGCGCACATGCAACCGTGCGCAGATTCAATTGTCTGATTTCGCTTTGTTCCTTCACTGCAAATTTTAGTTTTTTTGCTAATCGTCTCGTATTTAAACTTGAACCGTGCTCGGTGGCTAGAATATTACTCTGACAATTCGTTGTCTCACCCACTAACGGACGAAGGAAGATCACCAGGCAGAAGCCGGACGGAAACACGGGGGTTGCTGAGAGCTACCTCACCAAGGAACACGGATGCGCAGGTCGTATAATTCTGTATATTTCCTGTCACGCGGCCGTCAAAACTTGGCAATATCGGGTCTCAATTATAGGAACATAAGAGAGAGAGAGAAAAAGAAAAAACCACGTATACTGGGTGCTCCCTTATGGGAGGATGATGTCCCTTAGAGGCAAAGGTTTACCCGTGCAGAACTGATGGCGGAGATGAGCCTGAATCCGAGCCGGCCCGAATAGAAGAGAGCCGTCGAGAGCAAAAGAGCCTATTTTATTATCATATTTCGCGCCCTGGAGCATGAGGATTCGCGATCCGTGAGGAGCAGTAGGATTCGCAGTGCCGCGTAGCTGATAAGGACCAATCGACGCGTGACAAGGGGAATTCCCGAATAAAGGGGAAAGGCCGAACGGCTTGCGTAGATTCGCGGAAAAATTCCGGCCGACACTCGTACTGTGGTCGAATCAAGGGAGAGGACGTACGATCCCCTTAGAGCGTGATAACGAGCGAAAGTGATCTACGGATACCGGAAAGATCGAGGAGGAACAGCGTCGGTGAGACTAACGTATCCTGCTTGTAAAGCCACCGATTGTGAGATTCTAAGTGCCAGAAGGGTCGCGCATTAAAGCTCAAGATTTCGGGAAGTTGGTATCATGGCAGTCGCGTAATTCGAGCATTTGCGAGCCACGTGCCACTCGCCCGTACCACTTCGGAGAGATAAAGATTGCCGAGCAACGCTCGTCTTTGCCAGTCGAGTCAATTGTATGATATTATCGAGTCAATTCTATTGCGTATCGTTTTATGGTATATCGTCGAGTCAATTCTTTGATGTAATTTCGAGTCAACGTGTCCACCGATTGCGACGTAAAGTAACGATAAGGTCCGCGTATAGAAAATGGTTGCATGCAGAGCCGAGGTGATCTATCTCGCTAATTTAACGTGTCTTGCGGAATCTTCTTTCTGTGCGAGCTTAGATCTTGTCTCTACGGTCAACCCGGACAAAGTAGACTCTAGTTTTGGTCGTCGCAGAGATCGACAGATTAACCGCGAGCGATTACAAATACCTATATGAAAGAACGCCTCGAAATATATTTGTTACTCAATTGTATTAAATTTTGTGTCATTATTGCAGCCTATCTCTCTCATCTCCTCCGATATATTCCCCGCCGATAGCGAACCTCTCCTGTCGCCGTCGCGAGTTGCAATTGCATGAGTCTGGCGAATTAAGTGACAATTAATGAAAGAGAAACACGCTCTTTGCCTGGTGTCCAACTTGAACTTGTAAAAGAGTGGATATTTGGCGACAAGTCTGTTTAATTATCGAGCTATTAACTAAAGACACCCATCCGCGGAAAAAGTGATAGAGAGAGCACGAAGTTGTGCCGTTGCTCGCGAATACGGTCACAGAACATGCATAGAATGTGATCGATACAATCATTAGTGAGATGTAATAATCGAGAACTTGGAAAACTCATCGCGGTCCGCGTAAAAATACACAGTAGTATCTCACGCTATAAACGTTACGCGCTTTCTTAGTACCGAGACACTTGTATCTCTGGATATTTTGTTACAAAATGTGTAGTGTAATTTTCTATTTTTAGCATAATTCAAGATCAAGAGACATGTGCGTGTATGCGTGTATGCGCGCGTAAATGTGCGTGTGTGTGCGTTATAATTGCATGACGGAGCATTTATATGCTCCCACGCACGAACACGCGTAGTGCACACTCATTCATTCACTCACTCACTAAAGGATTTGGAGTCATTAAATACTACAAGAATGACGAATCGCAGGGTTCTTATCTCTACTGACACACACATATACGCGCACGCAGGATCAGTCTCCTACCACATTCATAAACGTTGGTCCTAGATTACTAAGGGTAGGGAATTACACTACACATTCTGTTTTATACACGAATACATATCTTGGACATTATATTTGATAGTATGTAATTATATGTGGGATATAATTATATATGGCACCATATATGATCATATAAGAAATATAAAGAGGTCCAAGACAGCAAAATATATCGAAAGCTATAAGTTTTATAAAAAAATATTTTAGATAAATGTTGTAGAGTTTAAAAAGGTCTAACCACTTGATTTCATCAGTTTGACTTTGAGTGGCGTCATCAAGATCATAGCAAGATCAATTCGCATTTTTTATGTGGGATTCCACTTTTTCTCTCACTTTCTTACAGCCCTTGTTAAAATCTTTTCAAAGCACTATAATATTATTTACTTTAGATCGGCTCTTTCAAAGTTATTGAATGTTTTATGATGAGAGCTGTCGGTGACTGTAGGCAAATCAAACATAAAAACTGTTCATTCTTTTTGTTCTAAAATTTATATGTTTTATTTAGCAAATTATAAGTTGCAATATATGAGATTGGTACGAGGGCCTTTATTTTCAAATCGTTTTATTTTCTATCCATTTCATGAACAGAAACGAACTTATGCCGTCAGATATCAATTTATTTCAATTTATTTCAATCCAGCTCCGGGCTCTAAAGCCTTCTTCAAGGAACTTGGATAAATTAAAATAAATTACAACTTATTAAGTTACATAAAAATTACTCACATATGTGATCTAAAATCAAGATTCTTAATATAATTTATGTTACGTCGCCTGAAAGAAAGACATTATTTGCGAAGAATATTACTAAGATCTCGATGGTCTAATGATTTAGGACGCTCGTACGGAATACAAGAGATCCGGGTTCAAGTCCTGGCCGAGATAATGTTTTTCGCAATAAATTTATTAACAGTTTCAACATAGTGTATTAACATCTTTATAATGCTGGTAGCCTTCAAATTATTAAAATTGCCTGTCAATTTAATTCGCGATTACTAGAGTAGTTTTAATTACGTTTATAGTCCGGAAAAACAATTCGGCGCAAAGTTCAAAAAGACTACAATATGGTATATATGCAAGTACATATATAGTGTATATTAGTAATTCAAGATTGAATAGGCATTTTCTCTTATTATTAGTTATAGCATAAAACATTTTCAGTTATACCGGATGTTTCAAACCATTCGTACCCTATTAAAAAAGGAGGAAAGTGGTTATTTAAAAAAATTTTTAGATAACAGTTGTTGAGAATCAAGCAGTACATCGGGGCATGTGCGATTGATGTCGTGAAGATCACGTCAAGATCGATTTGAATTTTTTTTAATGAGAATCCATATCTTTTATTGCATATTTTTGTTGTTGCCATCAAGAAATATTTCCGAATTGGGGACCCATATCTTTTATTACGTATTCTGGTAATTCACCTCAAGGCGTTTTCAAAATAATGATTACAAATCCTTTTTATTTGAGATCTTCCTGAGACTTTAAAATTTCAGTACCGCTGGCATTAGCATTACCCAAGGTATACTGCATGGAGATACTATGGAAAATTTCAATCAAGCACCCCGAAGAGGTGTAAATCCGATCGTGTGACCTCCACGCGATACATCTTAGGTAATGCTAACGCCAGCGGTATTGAAATTTTAAAGTCTCATAACTCAGGAAGATCTCAACTAAAAAGGATTTGTAACCATTATTTCGAAAACGTCTTGAGGTATACAACAAGAATGTACAATAAAAGATATGGTTCCTATCAAAAAAATTCAAGTCAACCTTGCAAGGCCATTACAATGTCATCTAAGCTCAATCGCGTATGTTCATGTAATGCACTTGATCCTCAACAACTTTTGTCTCTGAAACATTTTTCAAAATAACCATTTCCCTCGTATATAAATGGGATGTACGAGTGATTTGAAACATCCGCTATATCTTTAAAAAAATTGTTATATCCTTCTTTTTATATTTTTCTCTCATATGAAAGAAAATACCACGATGAAATTATTTATCAAATTTAATTTGTTATCAATAGCACATATTTCATTATTTTACGAGTTTTAACATATATAACATCATTACGTAACATGAAAAAATTGTTAATTACAAGTAATGAAAAGATGTTAATATAAAAAATTAAATCATCTATGTTTGATAAAGATAAGAAAGAAAAATTAGGAAAAGGAAGTATCAAAACGTATTGGATAACTTTTTTTTTAATTACCTACAGATTTTTGGAGGATGCTTATTATCAGCATCAGAATATTAAAATTAATCACAAGGGAAATACCAGGTGACGGTGTTGCGTTTTGATGCGCTTTTTACATGCTGTTCTTGAGCGAAAAAAAAACGATGTGTCCGGCCGTTTCAGCCATTAGCTCATAGTTTCGAAGAAATCGATTTTTTAAATTATTGTAATAATTTGAAAAACGTAAAGTATAGGAAAATATTAATATCTTCATAAATTCCATTTTATTTCACCAAATTACACCTGGATAGATGATTCTGAATCTCGGATGATGATTCTGAAAGACCGCAAGACCGCGCGCCAGTCGAAATGATGCTCACTTCAGTAAGCATTTGACTCACTCGCGCGCGCAGCGATTCTCCGAACTGAAGAATATTTGAATAAAATTTATCAGCATGGAAAACGATAGAAATGTTCATGATGAAATCGTATATGGCTAATAGAGTGAAAAATGTGATTATTAATGCTGAACAAGACAAAATAACATCTTTCGCTCTCAAAACAAGATATAACTAATGGGCTGAAAATTTGTGGTCAAATTTTATACAAATTACAACTGGCTGAAAAAGTGGAAAGTTTCAAGTTTTCTAAAAGAGCAGAGATTATTGGAATAAAAATTGCGGAATTTGTGACAGAAATAATTCGTGATTTTCATTTTGAAAAAGATATCTTCTTGTGTAATGCATTCTTCCGCCAAAAGTAATTCTTCATCTTCTTCGAAATGAAAATCATGAATCAAATTCCGCAATTTTCTTTCCAATAATTTCTACTCTTTCAGAAAACTTGGAACTTTCCACTTTTTCAGCCAGTTGTAGTTTGTATAAAAAATTTAACTACAAATTTTCACCTATCAGTTATATAATATCTTATTTTGAGAACGAAAAATGAAATATTCTTCAGTTCGGAGAATCACTACGCGCGCGAGTCAAATGCTTACTGAAGTGAGTAACTTTCGATTGGCGCGCGGTCTACTTGTTGCATTCAAAATCATCCACCTAGGTGTAATTTTATCCTTAACATTCGGTGAAATAAAATAAAATTTATAAAGATATTGATTAAGATTTTCTTACACAGTTACACAGTATTCAAATTATTACAATAATTATTTAAAAAATTGATTTCTTCGAAATTATGAGCCAATGGATAAAATAACGGAACACGTATTTTTTTTCGCTCAAGAACAGTCTATAAAAAACGCATCAAAATCCCCGACACCGTTATCTGATGTTCTTTGTAAAATACCGATGAGCATCAATACAATTAAGATTCTTGAATACTCATTTCAGCCATATTGAATCGTGACGTTACAAGCGAGAAATGACACGTTGATTTTCCTTACATGTTATTTGTAAATAAGTGGAATTTGGATAAAATGAAACAAGATTGCTGTAATACCTTTGTAAAAAGCCGAAAGAGATACTATTCGTATCTCTCTGAACTCTGACAATCAGTAAATAGTAGAAAAACATTCGTGAAAAGAGGCTATGCATGTGTACTGAATAAACATTAGTAAACTTATTTTATGTGTCTTTTATGATTAGAGCTCGGATTATTCACCGATCGACATACCGATTCAAATTGACTATAGTGTGTTCCTTAAGAATCTCCCCATTGCCATTCGCCCGAAGCAGTGGCAAGCAACGGCGCCACAGCAGTAGAAGATGAGATGTAGTGAGAGAATTAGCTAGCAGTTAATGCAGAATCTTTTCGGCTTTAATTCGGGCTCTATTTATAACTATTATACTCCATCATAAGACTATCAAAAGGAGATATTATAATTTCGGCTTAGTTTTACAAGTGTTTTAAATTTTATTATTCTGTTTTATTCAATTTGTCTTTATTTACAAATGGCATGCAAGAAAAATCAACGCACTTCTAACGTCACAATTCAATATGACTGAGATGAGTATTCAGGAGTCTTAAATTGCTTATCAATTTGATTTGTGACATTACTACTAATTTTGTGAGAATTGCATTTCAATGAAAATAAATTCAGCGCATAGTTCGGAAGAATGAATATGTATAAATTCACACAGAATTATTTCAATACTAAAGATACAGCTTGATCGTTTAGGGTCTTTATTTCCAATTCGTTGTGTAGTCACATTCTGTCATTCTTATAAGACACTGTATAATTTGTTGTATAATATTATTTTTTTATACTATATACGTGTATGTTATATATCTGTATCGTCTAATTAATTGAATTCTTAAATTTGCATAAATTTTTTTACAATTATATTAAATATTTTTTAATTATATTTTCAATGAACCAGTTAGCCGTAAATTGCAAGTGATCACCAGGTAGCGAAATAAAATAAATTTTACCGGCATTTTCCATTGCACGTAATCCGAGCCAGTCCTATAAAAATTATGAATCGATAATATGATATGCATGACTATATATGAATGACTATGTTTCGAAATCAATCGCGCGAGTGCATACCTGTTGATACAGCTCACTTTGCTGCAACTTCTGCACCTCTTCCGCTTGACCAGGTTTGTAAAATCCAAACCATTCTGTCTCTATTGGTTCGACCATTGTATCATTCTCGAATTTAACGAGAACTAAAGCTCGAAGTTTTTGAAGATTGTTTTTATATTCCTGTTACAATACAATAGATATAAATAATAAAAATATTAATTCTTTAATAATATAATTTTTATTTTACTATTTTTCTGCTTCAAAAATTTAATATCATTCTATATCACATGCAATATCTGAGTATAAAGTTATAGTCAGTATTTTTTATTCATAATATAAGACGTATATTATAGTATCGTAGTATATTAAGTCGTATATTGATTGAAACTAGTAAATACATTTTTATATTACAATTAAAAATTCTAATGTATATGATAACACTTACTATGTTATTAATATTTTCATTATTGATTTCGGCAAGGAAAAGATTTTTTTTTTTATATTCATCTTCTTGCAAAGGATCATGCCAATAAGAAGCTTGTATCAGCGAGTTTTGTACGTACCTAAGAAAAAGTTTAAAATAATACACAAAAACAAAGAGAGTTTCCATTAATAAATGCTTAATTCAAAGATCATGAGAGCAAGTACCACAAGTATGCACCGAGATGAAGCATACGACGCATGTAATTGCACAATCGAGATGAGTCCGAGCACTTTGGTAAGCCGAAAACACCTTGATGCTGACCGCCTAAAGATACCAAATTCAGCATTGGTGGATTAGGACATCTTTGAGCTACTGCTCTTCTAAAATAGAGAACGACATTGCATACAAAAAATTGATATGGATAAAATAATTAAATAATTAATAAAAAAATTTACAGAAATTGAGCCCCTTGAGAGAAACCAATGGCATTATATCCATTTTGAAGTTTTGTATTTTGCGATATTTGCTCACATACATGCTTTATTTGCTCATTAATATTTCCAAAATAGCCGTTCTCAACATCCTATAAGAAAAGATGTTACGTCTTAATTCTGCACTAAGATACTACAAAATGAAATAATAGTGTAAAATACTACAAAATGAAATAATAGCGTAAAATTGCAACGCAAATAGCACAGGCTGACAAAATTTAGGGAGGTTCTTGTGCTTTGAACTTTTAAAGATGTTTCTGTAGGATTTTGATGTGCTGAAAACGATTACATTGTCCATTTTTTCATCATCCTCCATTTGTTAAATACTCGCAGAAACAATTTTTTCCGGAAGTAGTTTTTTTATTAATTTTGCCCGGCTAAACAAAAAATGATATCGAGGTCTTTTATGGCATTTGACTCAGCAATGTTCCAACAATATTAAAAATATTTTTTCGATGCTTATAAAAATGTTTTATGCAAACCGCAAACAAAAAAACTTCAGCAAAATCATAAAAAACCGAAAAAATTGACAAATTTTGAAATATAAAATCAAATAATTCGAAAGAAAAAAATTGTAAAAAATATCTGACAATTTATATTTATAGCTGTATGTTTCTAGTTTAAATCTTTTTTGAAAAACTAATTTCCAATCACTTGTTCAGAAGTTATTGAATTTAAAGTGTCAAAGCAGCCCGCGCGTCACCTATAATGCGCGATATTCTTTCGAATCTGACGCATAGCCATCGAATACAGGAGCATGTTGTATAGTCTTTTTTGGTCACTGATTTCAAATCTGAAGTAAAAAATGTGCAATTCAAAATGGCGGATTCAATATAAAGGACAAGGATTTTTAAAAATCCGTACATAAAAATCAATATCTGGTTTTGTAAGTCTCTAATTACTACTGTAATCACAATTGAAAGTAGCAAATCCAATGACGATGAATAGTAAATGTACACGAAACGGTGATTTTAGCGTTATCCCTATTATACAATAATAAGATAATACCTCCACATGATACAGGATGAATAATGCTAAAATTATCATTCCGTGTACATTTACTTATTGTCGCCATTGGATCTGCTATTTTCAATTCAACAATTGTGATTACAGTATAAGTAATCAGAGACTTACAAAACCACCAAATATCGATTTGCATGTACGGATTTTAAAAAATTCTTGTCCTCCATATTGGATCCGCCATTTTGAATTGCACATTTTTTATTTCAGATTTGAAATCAGCGACCAAAAAGGACTATACATGCTCCTGTATTCGGTGGCTATGCATCAGATTCGAGAGAATATCGCGCATTATAGATGACGCGCGAGTTGCTTTGACACTTTAAATTCGATAATTTCTGAACAAGTGGTCGGAAATTAGTTTTTCAAAAAAGAATTTAAACTAGAAACATACAGCTATAAGAATAAATTGTCAGATATTTTTTACAATTTTTTTCTGTCGAATTATTTGATTTTATATTTCAAAATTTGTCAATTTTTTTCGGTTTTTATGACTTTTCCAGTTTTTTGTTTGCGGTTTGCATAAAACATTTTTATAAGCATCGAAAAAATATTTAGTATTGTTGGAATATTTCTAAGTTAAATGTCACAAAACAGATTTCGATATCATTTTTTTGTTTAGCCGGAAAAAACTATTTTTGCGATTATTTAAAAAATGGAGGGTAATAGAAAAAACTGACAACGTAGTTTTTCCAGTAATCGCTTTTAGCGCATCAAAATCCTACAGAAACAAAGTTCAAAGCACAAGATCCTCTCTCCCTAAATTTTGTCGACCTGTCTAATATATGATTACCAGATAGCAGCATCAGTGTTGTGCAGTATCTAGGTATAAGTACGTAGATATTTAATATGTTTATACGGCTCGATTTATGTTGAAGTTATAACATGTAATAAAACTGGCCAATTATAGCTATTCTTCTGAAGAATGGAATGATTGTGATTGACCTGTTTTATAACATTGATATTATACAATACAAAATCTAGTGAAAATCAATCAAAAACGAGCGAGTAAATTAAAATGTTATATTGATTGAAGATTAATATTTAATGAATATTAGAATTAAGCGAAATTAGTTTCAACTTTACATAGTCTCCATTACAGTCGCATAAAATTACTATTTAAAACATTGCCAATTTAATTAAAAACAATATAAATGGAGGAGTCATAGAAGTTATAATTACGTCCAGTGATGCAGTCAATAATATTTCGCAAAAATTGTGTATGATAAAGACTATGTAAAAGTGAAACTAATTTCACTTAATCTTAATGTACATTAATCTTTAATCAATATAACATCTTAATTTATTCGTTCGTCTTTGGCCGATTTTCATTAGATTTCGTATTGTACTTCAATAACGAGCAAATTATTATTGTTTATTATTGTTATAACTTCGACGTAAATCGAGCTGTGTAAACGTAGTCTACTATAACTAGATATAAATTTATATACCTAGAGAAAGGTCACAGACTTTTATTAACATTAGACTGCTAACCTGTCCCTTCAACTTGTCAAAACATATGTACATGCATACTACATGCGTAGAATAAGTACATTTGCATATTATACATGCTTTCTATATACTTTGGAACTAATCCATGGTGTGCTCAGTTTGCAAGCGTCTCTCTCTAAATCTCGATCCGTCTCTTTCTCTGAATGTCGCGTGAGAGAACAAAGGTACAAACTGTGAAACGCGAAGCATGAGACGGTATTCATAGTCTGTTTTTATTTTAAAACTGTATTAAATAATAGATAGTCTTAAGATGCTAATACAGTCTTTACAATCAGACTTATGATATCTTAAGACTGTACTTAAAACAGTTTTAAATGAAAGAATCGACTATGAATATCGATCTGCTTTGTGTCATGAAATTAATATTGAATCTTTCCTTGTTTAACACACTTTACGTTTCTCTTTTTATAAGAAAAAGAAACATAAAGTGTGTTTCTCTTTCTAAGCGAAGCAAATTAGTATTCATAGTCGATTCTTACATTACGCAAAAACGTTAGATCATCTAATCTGTTGGCATCTCTTTTCTGTTTATACAGTCTTATTTTGCACATCAACTACGCGCACATGATATAAGAAGACAAAGTATATCATTCCCGAGAATGCGCAATAAAAAAGTGAATTGAGGCTAAAATTTAATTGACTATTCCAATATGCCAGCGCTATAGGCAGGAAAGTGCACAGAGACCAAAATTTGATTGGTTGTTTCCAGTATTGCTATCGACATTATGCGTAATGGTACACCTTGTATTCTTACATCATGTACGCGCAACACTTTTACGTAAGAAAAAGTGGGGAGTTAGCAGTCTAATATAGTAATGGAAGTTTGCGGCTACTTTTTTTCTGGTACCTATATCTATACCTGCAGTAGGTATTATTTCTTGTAAACTAGTATCTATACTTAGATACATTTTAGTTTTAGATGATACTTTCCTGCACTAAGACAAGACTTTGTAATTGCCACAAATTTGTATTACATTTCGAAATCATCCTATTTAAAAGATCAATCTCGAATTAGCACCGATATTTTTTAGCCAATTTATTACATCAGGTCGAAGTGTTACACATATTTTGTTATTTTGATTGCGATTTCTATTTCGACTTTACTTGATTTGACATTGGCTGCGTTCAGCAGAGAAAACTAATCAGTTAACGCTTAGTGATTCTTCAACATAATTGGTTCCTATTCTTAGATCCAGTAAAGAACTAAAGGCAAAAATCAGGGCTTGGTCTTATTTCAAATAAATTTATTTAAAATATATATTTTAAATAAACAAAAAATTAAAACGTTATTTAATATTATTTTAAATAACTTCTTCTGTTTCCCCTATTTCTTATTTAATATTTTAAATAAGTTTCTGGAACCTATTTTATATTTTTTATTTTAAATAAATTGTATCAGTTACCGATCCGTCAGTAAAAGTGACGATGAGTAGTTATATAAATTATAGTATATTTATGATGAAGTATAGCATGGGGTACAAAATATGCCCACATATGATTCGTTTCAATTTTCCACCTGTGATTGCGAAGGGTTAATACTATTAAATATTAATTACAGCCAGCTTAAAAAAAAACTGAAACGTTATACTTATAAATGTATATTCACATATTCAAATAAATAAAATCATTTAAAAAAAAATAGAAAATAAGCTCGTGAATGCAACGCAATATAATCAATAAGTCAAGGCTTAATAAGCCTTGAGTTGTTAAAAATCATTAAAATATTTTGTATTTATTATTTGAAACATTTATTTAAAGTACATATTTTTTATTTTTTATTTTAATTAAATTTTCAAAATCAATTTCTTATTTAAAATAAGAAATTGCCTTCGAAAACTTATTTAAAATAAAAAACAAGTTATTTTTCTATTTTAAATAAAAGTTATTCTATATTTTAAATAATTTCTTGTGACCTTTTTCTTATTTAATATAATATTTTTAATAAGTTTTTGGAACCTATTTTATATTTTTTATTTTAAATAAGTCGTATCAGTTATTTTACCGAGCTCTGGCAAGAACCAATCATATTAAAGAATCATTAAGCGTTAACTGATTAGTTTTCTCTGCTGAACAGTTGAATGAGCGCTCATTGCTATGTATTTTTCCAGATGTAAAATGCTGATTAGACGATCTAAAAGAATACATCAATAACAGCGAGCGCTTACTCAACTGTTGAGGTCGCTGAACGCAACCATTAAAAACCGTTACGTAAATTATAACTAATAATGACTTAAAAAATTTAGATCGAAATGTTTACGATTTTTTTATGTTATCATTCTAATAAATTTATTTACATCCTCAGATACTGTGTTGGCTCTTTATAGGCATTTCTTACATTATTAATTTATTTAATTTATTAGAGCATTTCATAATATAACATTTCATCGTATTATTTTTTAATAATAAGTAAATGTATGTACATATAAAATATTTGTATAATACATAAATATTACATACAGATACATGGAATACATAGATCACACTTAACAAGCAAGCTGTCGTCATTTTGATGTCAAAATAACATTAAAGACGTCATTTTGTCAAAATGCAATTTATTCTGAAATTTTATGTCAAAAACAAAAATAAAAGTTCCCGTACCTAGGTACTTTTTTTTAATATTTAATTTTAATTATTATTACATTAATAAAACATTAGACGTTTCGGCCACAATCTGGCTATCTTCAGTAAATTCACAAATATTCTTAAAACGCAGAATTACATATATCTGATATTAAATTCAGCCGTCGTGTAATATAACTATATATAAACGTGTTCTCATCTTATGAAGGTGCATCGTACAACAATGTTGCAGCGTCAATTGTCATATTGCGAATTATGTAGAACAAGAATTTCCAGATTCTAATTTAAAAAAAAAAAAAATTAACCTATCATTAATATCTTCTAGTCGAATTGTATGAGAATGGAATCATTATCTATTTTACAGAAAAAATGATAAATCTTAAACACTTCCTTTACATAGATGGAAATTCGTCATGACATGTGTATTATTATTTATTATCATATATGTTACCATTATTTATATATATATATATGTGTCAAAAGTTTAGATTGTTCTAGAATTATTTATTAAGTGTGAGAGAGATCTTTCTTTAGAAAAGGCAGATAAACATTGGGCAAACCTTCAGTGTCACTTT
Source organism: Acromyrmex charruanus (assembly GCA_017607545.1). NCBI lineage: Eukaryota > Metazoa > Arthropoda > Insecta > Hymenoptera > Formicidae > Acromyrmex > Acromyrmex charruanus. The sequence continues at coordinate 203,083 of JAANIC010003525.1, read as the reverse complement.
GCTTATTGATACTACTTATTTGGCTTTTTATGTATATCATTTCAGAAATTCTTCACACTTAATAAATAATTCTAGAACAATCTAAACTTTTGACACATATATATAAATAGTGGTGACATATATGATATGACAAATAATAATACACCATGTCACGACGAATTTCCATCTGTGTAAAGGAAGTGCTTAAGATTCATCATTTTTTCTGTAAAACAAGTAACGATTCAATTTTCATACAATTCGAGAAGATATTAATGATAGGTTAATTTTTTTTTTAATTACGATCTGGAAATTCTTGTTCTACATAATTCGCAATATGACAATTGGCGCTGCAACATTGTTGTACGATGCACCTTCACAAGATGAAAGAACACGTTTATACACAGTTATGTTACACGACGTCTGAATTTAATGTCAGATATATATAATTCTGCGTTTTAAGAATATTTGTGAATTAACTGAAGAGGGCTAGATCATGGCCGAAACGTCTGTTTTATTAATGTAATTAATTAAGTATCACAAACAATATCTTATGCTGGTTTTATGCTCTTCTTTTCATAAGTTTTGATTTATAAACCACTTTCGTTTTAATTATATACTTTTTTTTAAGGGACATATAAGATATCTGTACCTTTATCTAGATATTTTATTTTTCTAGTACCTGTATCTGTACCTAAGCACTGAAAATAGAATACCTTGCACAACACTGAGCAGCATGGAATTTCGTGTAAAAAAGCTTATATGCCAAAAAAAGAATTAAGACAAACAAATTAAGTATAAATAGGTAAATATTTAAAGGAAGAATAGGACAGAATAAAGATATAAAATAAATATTATATTTATATAGAATATTTTTCCAAATGCTTTTAAAATTGTTAATAATTGTTCAACCTCTATCTCATTGTTTCCAATACGTATGGAATGGACATAAACTCCAGGGATTTCATCTTGAAGAATCTGTTGTATTTTTCCAAGACTAAAAGAGAAACAACAACTATCACCTGCAAAAGATATGCTTTTATTTTTATAATAAAAGGAAGTAAAAGAATGAATAATTGAAAACTAGAAAGTAAATGTATCATGCTACTAGTTAAAAGAAAAAAAATTTTAATCTCATGTTTGTAGACAAGTATTATTAATGCATACAGTACGTATTTCCTAAAAAGATAATACAGAAATTATAAATTTGGAAGTTTTGAGCTAAACAAATATTAAATTAAAGGAAAGAGTATCTTCGTAAAAGCAAAATATAAGATCTTTCTTCATTATAACATATAATTTTCGAGCTAACTAGGCTAAGATATTTATCTGCTTATAATTATAAAGAAACTTCTGTCTCTATACATAAATCTTTATGTTTAAATATTATATTAAGGACATCACATTTACATGCATAAACACTGATGAATACAATGTACAGTTCTTAACAAGTTTTTAAATCAATTACAAAAACATTCCTTAAAGTAAATTAAATTTAATTTAATTCGACGACTACATACAAAGATATTACAGTTGTGAAGAACATTGCAACACGATTACCCATACAGTTAACATAGTGAGAATTATATCACGTAATATCTCGGAGGGAAAATATGCAGGAAAGGCGTTTAGAAAGTAAGTGAAATATTATTTAGGCAATCAAAGAGACATACCCATTCCATGCCAGAGTACCACTGGCACCGGCGAACCGTCGGTGGATTTTATGCCCTCCTCGCGTAAACAATCGGCATTCGCGCAAAAAAGTATCACGGCGATAAAAATACAAATATGATTTATCGTTGGCTCTCTCGCGACGCGAACCATGTTAACCGTCAACCACGCTTATGTTTAAGCAACTAATACAACCGACACATCGCAATACTTTTTGCAACACCGTTAATTGTCGGACATAGTTGGACACAGCTGAGCGCAGTGGAGAGTGCCATTCAGTGCGCACATGTGAAAACATTTTTTTTGTCGCATTTAATGGCGATCGATGCGCCACGAGGCCGCATTAGAAAGTTCAGGCTGTGACGCTCATTCGATAATTTAGATTTCTTTACGGAATTTTATAACAATTTCGGCTGATGGGAATAGAGACCCTTTAATCAAAGTCGCGACATGAGAAGCAGACACTCTATCCCAGTCAGAAATAGTTCCTCGGAAAGACGTCGTTTCGACGTCGTTATGATGGAAAAGTTGTCGATTCGAAATTTCCATCGAAATTTCAATATTTTCGAGTGATAAAAAATTACATATGTAGAGAATGCAATGAGAGTTTGATACATTTTTATTTTTGGTATAAATATGTGATACGTAATCTTATATTTTGAATATTTTCGTTCAAAGGTCGAATTGACATTTTTTTCGATTTCATTTCAACAATTGCAATATCGTTCTAATCATAAAAGCTTTCTCAAAATTTTTCAGAATTTATAAATAATTTTATAACTTTTTAGAAAATTGTGGAATTTTTTTATACGAATCGGAACATTTTTTACAACTGTCGATAAAGTCTACAGCTTTTTTTCTAGTAATTCTTTGTATCTTATTTCATTGTTCTACTCTTGCTGAATAACATTATTTTTATTTGTACTTCATAATTTATTTAATATAATCTTAATACGTCTCTTTTGTATTGAGGAATTTCAGGGAATAATGTCTCTTATCATAAATGTTGACAACCTATTAGCTGTCTCTTACTATAAATGAGCATGAAATCAAGGAAAAATATCATCGACTCTATCAAAGTCTAGCTAGATTAATTCTAGCTCAAATCGAAACGGTCTCGATTTTTAAATTAATGAAATTTAAATGTTGGTCTATCATACAAATTCCATTATCATTTGGAAGTATAAAAATACCACTAGTATAATCACTGCTAATACAGTAGTATTACTGATACGCAATAGTGTCAATGCTGAGCCAGTAGTGTTACTACTGTAGTAGTATCTCAGTCAGAAATAATTTCTCGAAAAAATCATTTCAGTCATTTCGATGTCGAAAATAAAAGTCCTAATTTCTATTGATTTCGACGGATTTTTGGCTTCAATTTCGATTAATTTTTGAGTTGGAAATAAAATCTTGATCTAGTCATCATAAAAATATACTACTAGTGTCACTAATGCAATAAATTCGACAAGTAGTGTCATTAATAGCGTAATAGTGGTGGAGAAAATTTCATTTAAGTTTCATTGAAATTTTATTGTGAAAATAAATATTATTGATTAGCATCACATTTTAGAGGATACACGACAAAATTATAATAAAAAAAAATGTATTTTATGAATTCGAGAACTAATTTTTATGATGCATCCATTCGCGGTCACCCATCTGAATCCGAACTCCACTTACCAATCTTCATTTCTGTACGGGAACTGCTCCTTCGAAGAACCATAAACACTTATAATGCTAATGGATGTATAGTTGTAATATATCTGTTCAAAGATGTTGTGAAAGAGGCGGAAACACATAAAAAAATATAATTAATGCTAAATATAGTAGTAATGTACAAATGATGACACCTATGATAATAATTTGTTTTTAATAATACTGTAAAATATTATTTTTATTAGCTGAAATAATACTAATTGCTCTAATGATATATATATATATATATATNGAACTATAGGTAACAACGAAATAGTGTACTGCTTGTGCCATCTCTTGTAAAACGCTACGAATTAATTCCAACACCTAATATATATACAGAGTGTCTCTTAAGATGGGTCGGAGCCACATTAGAGGTAGAAAATGAATCAAAGGGAACAAAAAATTCTTATATCATTTTGAGATACTCGCTGTAGTTTTCGAATTAAGAAAGGAAAACGTCTAAGCCAATATGCAGTTCGAGTGTGGGCCGTCCTACGAATTCGTGCAGCGCGGCTTAACCGCATATTGGCTTAGACATTTTCTTTTCTAATTCGAAAACTACAGCGAATATCTCAAAATAATATAAGAATTTTTTGTTCCCTTTGATCCATTCTCCGCCTCCAATGTGATACCCTATATATATATTTATTAGGTGGACCGGAAAGTAATGTCATTTTGCGCATGTCGATATTCGTTTGTCATTTATCAGCTCATTGTGTACTTCAAAGTCGTGCCAAAATAATTTTAAAAAAAACGACATTACTTTCCGGTCCACCTAATATATATGTATTTTTTACTCTAATAAATTTTTTATATCAAATATGATTACTGGAAGTAGTTCTATATTATAGTCGTCACTACAGTAGTAACACTATTAGCCCAGCATTGACACTATTGCGTATCAGTAGCAATACTGCGTAATAATGCAGTAGTAATATTGCGTATGCAGTAGCAGTGACACTAGTAATATTTTTATACTTCCAAATGATATTGGAAACTTGTATGATAGACATTTAAATTTCATTAATTTAAAAATCGAAATCGTTTCAATATCGATTCGAGCTAGAATTAATCTACAATTAGATAAAGTCGATGATATTTTTCCTTAATTTCGTGCTCATTTATAGTAAGAGACAGCTAATAGGTTGTCAGCATTTATGATAAGAGACATTATTCCCTGAAATTCCTCAATACAAAAGTGACATATTAAGATTATATTAAATAAACTACGAAGTACAAATAAAAATAATGTTATTCAGCAAGAGTAGAACAATGAAATAAGATACAAAGAATTACTAGAAAAAAAGTTGTAGACTTTATCGACAGTTGTAAAAAATGTTCCGATTCATATAAAAAAATTCCACAATTTTCTAAAAAGTTATAAAATTATTTATAAATTCTGAAAAATTTTGAGAAAGTTTTTATGATTAGAACGATATTGCAATTGAAAATGAAATAAAAAAAAGTGTCGATTTGACCTTTGAATGAAAATATTCAAAATATAAGATTACGTATCACATATTTATACCAAAAATATTGAAAATGTATCAAACTCTCATTTTACTCTCTACATACGTAATTTTTTATCACTCGAAAATGTTGAAATTTCGATGCAAGTTTCGAATCGACAACTTTTCGTAACGACGTCAAAACGACGTCTTTTCGAGGAACTATTTCTTACTGAGATATGACGACATATGACGTAACATAGAACTACTTCCAGTAATTGTAATATTTGGTATAAAAAATTTATTAGAGTAAAAAATACACACATATATGTATATATATCAATATCATTTAGAGTTGTATATGTCATGTAGTTTACACTACATAGCAATGTCCACTTTTTTTAGGATACATGGTCCATTTTTCAAGGCTGGAGATGATAAATCGATATTTAGTTCATATAATCGTGCTAGGATGTTCTCGCTATCTCCTTCACTCTCGGCGCACTGAAGGCGACTAATTGTAAGACAGCGTGAGCCCGTCCTTCTCGCTCCCGTCTTTTCATTCAAGCGTGAAGCGCTTAGTTAAATGAACATATTACATAAACGGGAAATACAAAGCGCATGGAAAATCACAAACATTTATAATATGTCGTAAATTATTGCGTTTCGACATAATTTATATTATTCTGGATTAATAAGAAGGGTATACTACATTTTATTAAAAGTTAGATGTCTTACCAATTTTTATGGAATTTGAATTTTTAAATATCTGGACAATTTAAACAATTTTTTTTCGAACAAACATGTAAAATTGACAAGAAAATTAATTGTTAAGATTAAAAGATTTAAGATTAAAGAAGTCTCAACCGATTTCTTATGTTTGTTTCGACTTCTATCAATGATTGTCAAAATAACGTGCTTAACATATCTAAGATTAATTCTGACAATGGGGAGTTAAATCACAATACAGAAATAATAGATATTTTCCTTGAGAATTTTGGAGAGGCTACTTCTCTTGATACATGAAAAATGATTCGTTAATCTGAGTGACGTTGACATTCCTATCGAGGTGCAATATTTATTGCAATTAGATGAGAGGATTTGGACTCCCTGCCAATAAAAATAACATTGATTGAACAATAGTTGAATTCATAAAACATAGTGAAAATAATATACATATATGGTCGTCCTGATAAGATTACCAATTTTGTTAGAAATAATTCAATTACTATTCTTGAAAAATTTTATAAAGAATTTCCTATTAATAAACCTAATGAGATAAATTAATTTGTAATTGATTAAATATAACTAAAGCATTTTTAAAAGAACATCCGGAAATATTGATCACTATTGCTAACAAAGGGAATGTCACGGTTGCTTTGATAAAGACAATTACATATCAAGAATGGAGGAGATTCTCTCGGATAACGATACATATGAAAAAATCGATAAAGATCCTACTAAGAAATTAATTTGTTACTTGCGTTTTTTGCTTGTCGGAAGGTAAAAACTTTATTGACGATTCCACATATCGGAGGTTATTCACGACTAATAGCATTCTCAGAGCATATGAATTAACAAAGATACATAAACAGGATAATCCCTTAAGAATTATCGTGTCATCTGTTAATAGCCCATTATATTATCTTTCACTGTATTTGCATAATAGCTTCCATCTTATCGAAAAATTAAAGAATATTCGTTTCGAGCCTAATTACTTATTGATTTTTTTGATTTTTTTGTTATTTCGTTATTCACTAATGTTCCTATAGAATTGGTATCTGATAGTATCATTAAGAGAGATGGGAATACATATCCAAGAAAACTAAAATCCCTTTGGAAGAATTTTTGATTGCTATTCGTTTGATGTTAAATTCCACTTTTTTTATGTTTAACAAAAAAATTTTACAAATCTTTGGGACTCCTACGGGATCACCTTTGTCCCCGATCGTTGCTAATATGGTTATGCGGGACTTGAAGGAAATTACAATTGGAAAGTTACCTGTACGGTTGTTGTTTTTGATATGTGGATGACATCATTTTAGCGGCTCCATCAGAGAGCATTAATGATATTTTTAAAATTTTTAACTCTTTACACATGAGATTGCAATTTACTATGGAGATTGGCATTAACAGTAATTTTTTGGACATTGTTATTGGTTGAGGAACAGAGCCTTATTTTTGACGGATATCGCAAGACAACTTTTTCGGCAGATTTCTCAATTTTAACTCACAGCATCCGCTTTGTCGCAAGAAAGGCGTACTCTACGGGTTTGTGGATAAATAATACGCTTATGTCATCCTCGTTTCCAGCAAACCAATCTAATTAATGTTATCAATATTTTTTAAATAATGAATTACAATCCATTACAATTCATCTTTTCCACAAAAAAGAATTAAATTTTATATAGATAATACTAACAGAACTGTTAACAAAAAAGTTAAAGAGAAGTTTTTCACAATTTCTTACGTGAAATCCATATCTTACAATATAGTTGGAAAAATTCTCTCCAATTGTTAATATGTTCAACTGTAAATTAGCCTATTCTATTCCGAATTCGCTTAAAAATTTTATAAAAAAAGGAAAGGATTAGATTATGCAATCAAAACGTAATCTATAAGATTTCTTGTGATAATTGCGATGCTAGTTACGTGAGTCAAACAAAAAGACAATTAAAGACAAGATTACAGGAACATGCTTCCGATAATAGAAGGTCTAAATCACCATCGGTGATTTCCAATCATCGCATTGATTATAGTCACAATTTTAAGGGATGATAACGTTGAAATTTTGGACATTGAATCCTCTTACAACAAGAGATTAATATCGTCCATATAAAAAAAAAACAGAAACATGGGATTAACAAGCAAAATGATACGGAATCTCTGCCGGAAACGTATTCTAACATCATACATTCCCTTTCCCCTTCTCGCCTTCCTCCTTCCACATATTATTATCTCCGCGTCTATTTGTCTCATAACGTTGTCAGATACTATCGATGCTACATGTTTCTCTACTCTAATACAGCATAATAGTTTATAAAATTTCTGTATCCATTGCATTACTCTTTTAATTTTTGACTTACAAAGTTCGACTAAAGAAGATATTTATAATTTTGTATTTGAATACGTACTGATTTATTGATTGTTCATTTTTAATCTGCAATTGATATTAATGTTAACATAACTCTAATGGTTTTTCTATGTATACGTTTTCAATAATTTTTTCTTCTGTTTGTTTACTTTTAGTTATTCTCAGTGGTTGCTTTTGTACTCTGTAATTATTTATTAATTGTATTCGTAACTTAACAACTGATTTCTTTGAAAACTTTCTTTTAAATAGATTGATTTTCATTATAGAAAAATGCGAGTATTACGAGCTTCTCGATTATATTGAGTGATTTCAATGTCTTACTTTTAATATCTCAATGGACTACATATTCGTAACAAAGAAAGACACAAACATTTAATACGTATTTACATTTTTTTAAATCTATTTTATAACATATAGAACACTGTTTTTGTATTAAGAATCCGACTTTTATTGTAATATTATTAGTCTAACATTAAGAATGACCCAATTGGCGTCGAAACGTTTATACTTTTAATCTATATAGTTTTAAATATTATATTATATTATAAATATTATATTATAAACGTTAATTTGAATTAGCTCGTAGCCTTTATTATCTATATTTAATTTATTTCAATTGAGCCATTCTATTTATTTATATTAGAATATTATCTAAAATGTGATCCTCTTGCTTGTTGATACATGCTGAGTCGAGGGAGTAACCACTAGCTGAAATGTCCCACTGATTACATGATTTCATATGATTTCATATGATAAGTAATTACAAACGATTTCATGTAATACATCATTTATTCTTCTTCAATATTTGGTGAACAACAAAAATAAAATGATAGATATGTGCATCATGCGTGTAACGGAACGCACTCCGAGCATGCATAAGACATGGCATGTGCGAGAAGGAGGGAATTGGATTTTTTATTCTCTCTAACATTCCTCTCACGCGTTAGAAAGAGAACAAAAAATCCAATTGTTCTCTCTTTGCACGCGCTAGCCATCGATATCTTCGTCTGACATATAGCAATGCTCGGTCTATCTATACTACGAGGTTTGAAAAGTTTGTGCAAAGTCAGAGAGATAAATGCCTATTTTGCACAGTTGAACCTATTTTATTATTTGGAATGGATTAATAAATTGGGGCAGCGTTGGAAATTTTTACATGAAAAATTTTTTTACTTAAATTTTTTTAATTTAATTTAAATTTTATACGGTTAACTCTTTAATTTTTTGTGATAACATTTAAATTAAGCAAGGTAACGTAATTTTGTGATAATGCTTTATATATTATTTTGAAGGAGAATTAAATAACCACTACTTTAGTTGGAAGAGAAAATGTCTCTGAATGAATTGTGGTATAATAATTTCATTCTTTAAGAGGAATTTAAATCATTTGTATTGAAATAGAAAGATCCTTCAATAAGATATACGTATATTTATGTTTCATTGTATAAAAATTAAAGATAGTATCACTTGGGTTTTATTTTTTATTTTGATAATAGAATTTAACTTGACGCCACAGTTATTAATATCAAATTTTTTATACAAATGATACATTAGATTAATATTCATTATTTATTTAATTTGGCATGATATAAAGAAATGAGATTTAACTTGGCGCCAGTTCTTGATATCAAATCCTTTATAGGAATGATACATATCATTAAAGTTAATATTATTTATTTAATTTGATATCCGAATTACATGGAATTTAACTTGGCGCCAATTATTGATATCAAATCTTTTATACAAATCTTTTATACATATCATTAGAGATAAATAAATAACAAGAGATAGTATCATTTGTGTTTTACTTTTTAATTTGATTAAATTTAACTTGATTGGTTAAGATTGGTTAAGATTATCTAGGTTTTAATTTTTCATTTGATAGATTAATTTTTTTCGAAAAGTAATAATTTTTAATAGAGAATTAAAGTTACTATTACTTGGATTGGAATAAGTAGACCTTCAATAAGAATATCCTTGAAAAAAAATTAAAACTACTATTTAATTGGATTGAATATAAGAATATCCTTGTGATAAATATATATTTACATCTCTTGTGGTTAACTTGCAGCATCGCTGCAAGTATATCAAAATTTTTTTTTCTTTTGGCTCCGCAGCTTAACTGATCAATTAACTAATTTAATAGTTTGATAGATTGATACCTCGCCTGGTAATGGTAATAATGGCGGCAAAGGACTCCAGCCAAAGGACCAAAATGCCGCTTATGAAAAATAACACGCCGAGCCATTATCATCTTCAGATATAATATAATATACTTATTGTAAATGCGCGTTTGAAGAAGGTCACACTTTTCAAAATCCAAAAATTTAATTCCCGCCCACGAGAAATCGGAGAGGAGAGTAAAGAGAATGGCGACTAGAGAATCTCAAAGGGAGAGAATAGCAAACTGCATCATGTGATTGGGCGCGGTCATCAAAGCTCCATAGGCATGGAAGTGGAAGAGATTGGAAAAAACTAATCATGTGATCTCCGATTGGACGCTGTCATTCACATGATGCAATTTGCCACTCTCTCATGGGCCGGCATTCATAGTCGATTCTTATTTTAACCGTCTTAAGCCGGTTCTATATTAGTTGCAAGCTGATCGCAAGTTTGTTACGACAGCTAATATGAAACGTTGATTTCAAAATTCAAGCTTCAGATTGGCTGTCGCAACAAATTTGCGATCAGCTTGCAACTAATGTAGAACCGGCTTTAAGTAATGTCTTAAGTCACTAATATGTCTTCTAATTGGTTTATGATATCTTAAGACTATACTAAAGATTAAATATATGATCTATGAATACCGGCTATGGTGTGCTCAGTTGGACAGTATCTCTTTTTAAATCTCCGCCGTCTCTGTCTATAGCTTTGTGTCCACGATGTGAAAAATCGGTCCGTGATGAAGAAAGAATTGATCAATCACAATAGTCATGTGATCAAATGATTTATTAATTTCTTCTCTTTCCAAGACCTCGGACCGATTTCTAGGGTCGTTTCACTAACGCCGATCAAGCTTAATCGTGATTAACTGTCAATCGCAGTTGGTCGATTCTACTAAACAGCAAACGCGATTGGTCAGTCAACGGCCGATTAAGCTAACTGGTGAAACTGGCCTCTAGCATCGTAAACATCGAGCTTAAGGATAGAAATTGACGAATATCAAACATCATTTGATTTTGACGCTGAAAATGAACATCGAGCGTCAGCATGAAAAGGCATCTTTATGAATGTCACATAATGCTTCTGACACACCAGCGCGATATTCGTCGCGTGCGATATCCAATAAGTGTATAGTTTTATCGATATTCTCATTCTAAGGGTATACTGTCATTAGATATCGCGTGTCGCACGCGACTAACATCGCGCTGGTATGCCGGAGCCATAAGAGACAAAGGCTGCCAACTGAAACGGAAAATATATTTCGAGAAGTTGACATACTCAGGGCCAATTTCATCAACGCCAATTAATTTAGTCAGCCATTGATTGACCAATTGCCTTTGCTGTTTAATAGAATCGACCAATTGCGGTTGACAGTTAATTACGATTAAGCTTGATTAGCGTTTATAGAACCGGCCCTCAATCTTTCCTTGTCTGATATACTTTATAATGCATCTTACAATTAGTTTTTCTTTCTAACCTTCATAATTTATGTTATTTAAATTAAATATTGAATAAAGAATTAAATGAACAATCACAGTGCCAGTAACCAATATGGAATAAATAAAATGATATCACCAACGCAGTAAATATTGTACCATATTGTTAACTAAGTTAGGAAATGATAATGACAAAGCGATTTATTCGATCTCGATTTCCATTTGTTTATAACTTATGGGCTGCGTTTAGCAGAAAAAACAGCTTTGCAACCGTTGTAAATTTCTTTAATATAATTGGTCTTATACTTAGTTTCTCATTGGATTTAAATGTATAAACCAATTATATTAGAGAATTTTACAACAGTTGTAAAGCTGCTTTCTCTGTTGAACGCAGCCAATATTTAACAAAAGGGGATCGAACGAAAATGTAATTATACACTATATTTGTTAACTAAGCCAGAAGATAATGACGATTTATTCGATCTCGATCTCTTTGTTTATAACTTAATAACTCGATATTTACAAAAGGAGATCGGATGGAAACGAAATTACATGCTGGTAATGTTAAGCTAAGACATGATAATGAAAAAGTAATTTATTCCTATTTGTTTATAAAATAGCTAACAATTACCAGCGTATAATTTCGTTTTCATCCAATCTCCTTTTGTTAAATATTGAGTTATAAACAAAGATCGTTATCGAATAAATTGCTTTGTCATTATTATTTCCTAACTTAACAAATACCAGTGTATAATTCCATTTTTGTTTGATTTTCTTTTGTTAAATATTAATTATAAATAAATAGAAATAACTCGGTTTTTATTATTATTTCCTAGCTTAGTTAACAAATACCAGCAAATAATTTCATTTCTATTTAATCTCCTTTTGTTAAATATCAAGTTATAAACAAATGGAGGTCGAGATCGAATAAATTGCTATTTAAATTATATTTCCTAGTTTTTAACAATTACCAACGTGTTTTATTATTATACCGACTTTACCAATTCTGTTTTGAAAAAAATCGACCGAGACACTATCGTAGTACAGATTCACGCCATGCTTCCCAGCAAATGAGAATGGATTGAAATGGATTAAAATGGATTCAGATTTTCAGAAATACGGATTCATGAATGTTAAAATGAATTCTTTTCAATCCTGAATGCATTTTTATTTGTTATAGGAATTTCATAAAGCAAATGTCTGTGTCTTTTCAATTCTGAATACATTTTTATTCATTTATAAAAATTGCTTAGAGCATATCTCTATGCCTTTCAATCTTAAAATAATATTAGCATTTTCTGAATACTACTCAATTCAGAATTGTGAATAGAAAGTACAGTTTTTTTTCAGTTAAAATATCAGTAATTTCTGTGCAACGTGAATACTGCTCAATTCAATATTCTGAATATGAAATGCAGTTTTTCAATCTAATTGAATAAAAGTTTTTATTTAAAAATGGACCATAAATGCTACTTAAATTAATTCAAAATTATAAGTAGGAAATTTTTCGTTTTAATCCAACAATAAGTTCAGAAAAGTTGTAACGTAAAAATAATTGAGCTATGTTTTTTTGTTTCTCTTTGATGAGAAGTACAATGAATGATCGATGTGAACACTCGCAAACTAAATCGAACACAACCCGATATTAGGCTAACGGCACATGACATCGGCCAAGCGAGATTAGTTTATCCGATACTTACACAATGTTATCTCATAGTAATGTAAATTGTTTATATTTTATTATATCTGTCAAATAATGATATTTTTATTATATCTATATAATTTCGTTAATAGTTTAATTGAAGTATGATTGTAATTGAAGTAAAGAATGAATAACACATTTATCAATTGAAGAAGTGGGTAACGTAGAAGATTCACACACACACACACACACACACACACACACACATACACACACACACACATACACACACACACATACACACACACACACACACACACACATACACACACACATACACACACACATACACACACACACACACACACACACATACACACACACACACACATACACACACACACCACACACACACACACACACACACACACACACATGATCCAGAGGTCCCAGATTCGAATCCCACTAAGGTGCGTTTTTTAATACCAATTTGACGTAGTTAATTTCAATTATTATAAATGTCTTAGGAATAAAATTTTTAACCCTTAAATATGAATGTATATTTTTTTTCGAATATTAAACTAGTGTCAGCTCGGATCCCATCCATTCAATCCATTTTCATGGATTTAAGGTACGCATTAAAAAAATTTTAATCCATTTTAATCTATTCTCGTTTGCCGCGACACTGTCGTGTCTCCACATGCAGCCCATAGGAGGAATGCCTGGGGTTTGATTCCACATTTCGTTCTTAATTATTTTTACATTCATGACTGTTAAAATCTGATACGACCGGATGTTACGTCAGCGGTCATAAATATATCGTAGTATTTGTGAATTGTATTTGGCAGTCGGTCGATGTAACTTCAGTTTTAATCAGTGAAATCTCTCTCTATCAGATAACCTAGTGATTAGATTGAAGAGATTTCAATATTTCTCCATTCGGAGAAAAACGGTAAAAGTTTTTTCAGAGAAATCTCTGAAATACTCCAAAGCTTAATTGAAAGGAAGCGAATCGAAGCCTTTAATATATCAGATAAGTTGCAATTTTGAAAAAGTATAATTGCTTGAAATGTCTTCAACCTAATCATTAGGTTATCTGATAGAGAGAGATTTCACTGATTAAAACTGAGTTTACATCGGCTGACTGTCAAAAAACAATTCACAAATACTTCGTAATTCATAATACATTTATGATCGCTGACGTAACAGATCGTATCAGATTTTAACTGTCATGAAAATGAAAAATAACTAAAAATAAGTGAAACGTGGATCCCTAAAATCGAATCTCAGGCATTCCTGCTACGGGCTGTATATACAATACATCCCTGCGTAAATGAATGACAAATTGTGCTACAGTTCTACCTTCGCAGGTAGAATAAACAAACGACATCTGCGACAGAAACGAACGCTACCTCATATTTACTTGCATCCAGTGCTGTCAGACATGCCTCGCATTCGCGCATGCGCGCAGTCTAAAGCGCCAGTAAAGTATCTAATCCGTTCGTGAAACTGGCGTCCTTAGTTGCCCCAAAGAGAAATAGAATTATAAATATATAGAAATTAGACATACCTCTTATTGTAAGATATCAATTTCTACATTAACACTATTTACGTTATCTATATGAGAAAGTGATTCGGTATGCCTTGATATATTATATCGGCAACATTTAAGCGAAATATTACAAATTTTACACCAAGCTTTATTGTCATTTTCTATCAATCAATCTTTAAAGATATTTAAAAGAAATTCGTCTAACCAAGATCTTCTAAATTTTCGAATACATATCTTTTCTGGGTCTTTTTCCTGGCTCCATTGCGATTCATTTTCTGATCTAAAATATTTTACCTCATTTCTATTTTCCTCTTGGGATTCCTCGCACTTCCTGTTGTCTGGTTTGGTGCGCAGACTTCGCGGTCCACACGGCACCATATCGTTACTTTAAGGGGCTCCGCACAATAAAAGGAACAAGATAAGAGAACAGAGAATGAGAATTTCAACCTATCAGAAACTGTATTCCACAATACATGATTTCTGATAGGTTGAAATTCTTATTCTCTGTTCTCTGTTCTCTGTTCCTTTTATGTGTGGAGCCTTTAACCTAATCTAATGGCTACAGCACTGCGTGCTAAGCTATAAACAACGCGCATGCGCGAGTGCGGGATATGTCTGGCATCATTGCTTACATTATGGCTTATGGCGCGGTCGTGCAGCGTGACGACATTGTAGACCATGGGTATTGCATCATTATTTTGACGTGATCTAGTCGTATTGTCTCCTCATTATTTATGGAGGCAGTTTAATAAATAAGAAGAAAAATTCGCGGCCGGAATCGCCGTCATTTCTGCGGCGAGTGCCATTATTACCCGAAAAAGAAGAAGAATTCACCATATGTTTATGATCTCAACATACACGGAAGAAATAGATCAACAAAAAAAAAGAAGCAAGTGCTCATTGTTATTTGACTATTATAACGGCGTGACCAGGCATAGCATACTTTTTTATTCGATATGGATAGTGATTACTATCCTACCATATATACATGGTAAGTGTATATAAAAGTTTACATAATATTCGATTTTCACGATGAAATGAAACATTTTCATCACACATACACGCACGCACGCACAAGATTATCTACTTCCACTTTTCAAAGTGGATAATTATCTAGAAGACGCTCCCTCCTTCAATTTCAATGAAATTATGCTTATTCAACGCGTTTTTGTATGAAACGAAAGAATCTGACAATAAAATGTGTTTAGTCCCGCAAAGTGAAATATTAACTCTTATTAGATACCTTTGGTCATTTGTGACTTGCACATTTCTTTTCTTTGAAATACTAAGAACATCTGATCAAATACTGGTCTCTTTTTTATTCCTTAGAAAAAGTTAGGCATCTAGAGAACAAGTTTTATGCATTACCGGCTTCAATTCGTGTGTATCCTTTAACTAGAATTGATTAGAATAATGTTTGTTTCTTGCCTTTTTGGTCAATAAGACAAGAGACAAACAGCAAGAAACAGGAAACAAAAAGTATATTGTAGAATTAGCCTTATTGACCAAAAAGAGAAGAGACAAACAGCTAGAAACAGGAAACAAAGAGCACATTGTAGAATTAGCCTTAGTCCCAGCAAACGAGAATGGATTAAAATGGATTGAAATTTTTTTCTATCCGAATGCGTATTTTAAATAGCAAATACTTTTTTTTTGGATTTAATTGGATTCAATTGGATACAATTGGATTGAAAAACTGCATTTTCCATTCAAAATTTTGAATTGAACAGTATTCACAATGTATGTTTTGTGCACAAAAAGAGCTAATATTATTTTTAGATTGAAAGGCATAGGAATATGCTCCATGCAATTCCTATAAATGAATAAAAATGCATTCAGGATTGAAAAGCATTCATTTTAACATTCGTGAATCAATATTTCTGAAAATCTCAATCCATTTCAATTCATTTCAATCCATTCTCGTTTGCTGGGGTCACAAATGACATTTGTCATGTACATTTTTGTAACTAAAAAAATTTTTATTTTTTTCTTTATTTTCAACTAATCTCGTTTGAATTATGAAAATATTTTGCAAATTATTAAAAAAAGAATTTAACTCTAGAACAACATATTACTAAACAAGATGATTTTTCGTACCCTCATATTAAATGTCTGTAATGTTATGAAGAACATTTTTCTAATAAATTATAAGTTTTTTTAACACAATAGCAACAGTAAAATGCATTATTTAAAAGTTGCAATATATCTTCAATTTATAGCCATTCATATTAAAAAAACATCATTTCAGGTTATTAAATAACTAAATTTTTTGGACAGCCGACACTTGAACTATTTTTTCTTTTGTAATTTAAAATGTCAACATATTAAAATATATTTTTTCTTTAAACATTTTGTTTCAGTTTTACATTTTTATATGAAAAAGTACATTTTTCTCATTTTGTTAATTATATTTAGTTATAACAATTTATATACAATTTGTTATAAATATACAACTTTACAAATACTTTCTAAAAATGACAAAATACGTAAAAATTGTTTAATAATTTTTATGTAAAAATAATGAAAATTAATTTAGAACACAAATGACCTAACGTATGTAGTAAGGGTATCCAAAACTAAGGTTTGTACAAAGGGTTCATCGTTAAAGTTTAACTATTATTAGGTTAGGAAATATGTCATATCGATAACATAGAGGGTTACACAAATTCTCTGCTTTAATAATACAAATTTTCTGCTTTAAAAATAAATTATTTTCTATATAATTTTTATTTTTACAGTAGAGAATTTATTTTTAAAGCAGAGAATTTTTGTGTTTTTGAAACAAAGAATTTGTTTTTAAAGCAGAGGATTTGTGTTTATAAAACAGAGAATTTGTGTAATCCTCAATGTCATTGTAACATATTTTCTAACCTACAATAGTTAATTTTAAGATTAATACCTCGCTTTGCGGGACTGAGCACATTTTACTGCTAGATTCTTTTATTTCATGCAATAACGTGTCGAATGAGCATAATTTCATTGAAATTGAGCATCTTTTAGATAATTATCTAGTTTGTATAGCTCTAACTCGTAATATAATTTCTATATTTTCGTTCATTGTTACTTTTAATAAGGCATCTACTATTTGTATTTTTATAGGTTTGAGAAATGTGGGATTGTATCTAATATCAGGACACATCTACGACAGAACTTGGTGAATGCTTTGAAACGTAAGGATCTGAGGCTATGTAAGAATATAGAGGCAAGATCAGCAAAACAGTATGTTTATGATATGTTAATAGCAGAGTATCTGTTTAGTCACAATTATTCCTTCACCCTGTCGATATTTGCTAGTGAAGTCCCACTTTTAGTAAACTTTTGCAACAGTGTGCCACAGTGCTCCTCTGATGAGAGTGATAGAGGCGGTGGTAGCGGATATAAGTTGCAAAGTGATTACATAGCACACACTCTGGAAACTTTAGGCATTGATCCCAACAAGCCCGAGGGCCAATACATTATATCAAATTACATGAATAGTGAAACACCATTGTTGCTATCTATTCTGAGCTCGATAGCTTCGCTTGTTGAAACTCAGTCATCAACAAGAAGGACTATGTACGATAGGAAGACGCAAGCTAATTTAGCTTTGGAAGTAAATCTTGTACAAGCAACAAAAATAGAGGCAATAAGGAAAAGAATTATGCAACAGAAACAACTATATGATGACGAGTTAAAGACAAAGGAGAGCAAATTAAAGCAACAAGCCACAGTTATAAAGCATCAACTTAATTCATTAAATGCAAAAGTGGAAGAAGCTCAGGTAATGCCTTTAACCATTTTTATATATTTCATATAAGATATTTTATAAATGATAAAGATGATAAGGATAAAACTGCAGAAAAGGAGAGCAATTGCTGATGTCCTTGATCTTGATATATAGAATCTATCTAATCATGATTAAAAAAAAATTCCTTACTAATAATTTTTTTCTTAAATAATTAAACACTGAAATTCCTATTATCATTATAATACATAATATGAATTATTACGCTAAAAGTAAAAATTATAACGAAAGTAAAGATTTCAAAATAAAAATTCTTAAAAAATACGGCGCGCAAGTTGTCGATTTCGTGCAACTGGAGAGTGCGTTGTCACTAATATTAAATTATAGCATAAATATTTATGATAAGGATATGAGACATACTTACATATGATGCTTACATATGATTCATGTTGATTTCCCATCTAATTCACAGAGGATAAAAAATGTATTTTTCACGTATTTGTAAATATATTGGACTGAAGCAATGACATCAGTATTTTCTTTACTTGTGAAAAAATTTGCTTTTTCATGGAATAAAATATAATATATTATATTTATATATTGATATATATTTTTTTGAAAAATTTTTTTGAAAGAAAATTGAATAAATTATTTAAGAAAATTATTATTTTCATGATTTATTCAACTTTATTTTAAAAAATACGTAGAGGAAAGGCCACTATTATGAGATACCGAGTTCATTTTAGGTAAATGCTAGAAATCTATAGGCAGAATTTTAAAAAATAATAAGTCATTTTGAAGGGAATTTAGTAAGCTTTAAGATAATGTTATGTAAAATTCAATTCAAATTTTTTTTATAAATTAAAGAAATGTAAAAAGTGAGCAAATCGCAAAATAAAAAAATTGTGCTACTAATATGAGATGTTCCGAGAAATCGATAATAAAACATAAAGTACATCAGTATTGGAATTAAAAAACTTTATTTAATGTTTCTAAAATACAAATAAACATAGCCAGTGCGCGTACAAAATGAGTATACGATGCATTGCACCTAGCTGACTCATTTTTAGATAGTTGGAATCAAGCATCGCAGAAATACTCAATGTTTATTCCGATTGTGCTTATTATTATTGTACAATAACATTTATACTTTAGCAACGATTTTCATACTATGACATAGAAGCAAAGGTTAGAAATAATAAAATACCCTTCATATTAGAAATACTCTGGGTATCTCATATTACGATTTCCACGCCTTACGGTTTTGTGATTATCGAATCTAATTTCTGTAATCAAGTAATTCAACATATCACGTATTTTTCTATTAGTACGATGTTACTCTATCATTACATGAAAAATTTATTGCCAAATATTTACTTATTAAATAATAATCAAGGTTTAAAAGCTCATCTCAATGAAACTTGAAGACATCCAAATTCTAAAATCTTTTTTTGCAACTACAGGCATGATCTAATAATGAATTTTCCACTAAATAATTTTCAATCCAAGAACAATAAATTTATGGTGGAACCAATAGATAGCGTTTATTAGTTTAGCAGATAAACGCCACTACCATATATCTCATATTAGGCGCCTATCTCATAATAGGGAACTTTCCTATGTATACATGAATGCATTATTTAAAATTTAAATAATTCTGTGAGAAAATAAATTATATCGGAAAGAATCTTATTTTGATCGTTTTTTAAACATTTTTTTTTGTTACAAAAAAATCTTTTCCTCAATGTTTTTCGAATAGACATTTTAACCAGAAACGTTTTCAAGAACTAGTTATGAAATGTTTCAGAGAAACATTTTGTGAAACGTTTTTTAAATGAATATGTGCTACCTGAGGAGTGCGTAAGGATGTGTTGACTAGAGAATTGAAAAGTGTTTGAGACATTTCGGAGTGTAAGGTGTTCAAAGTGAGATAACAGTGGAAGTAGATAAAAATGTAGCAAGCTATGAAAAATATTCGAGATGTTTCGAGGAATATTAAGGTATTCAAAAGGAAGTGGGGATAGAGATAGGATGGGAGTGGGACGGGAGTGTGCATGGATAAGGATGTAGCAGGATATATCGGGTAAATGTTGGTAAATGTTGTATTGAGGTCTCTGTAATGGGAGGGGAATGGAAGGGGTTCGGATGAAAGCGTAGGTATTAGTGTATGTAGTGTAGAGGGTACTTGGGAGTGTGTATGAGCGTATTCGAGCATTAATTGTCGATTATAATCGAATCATGGTCCCCGCGGACACCTCGATGACGGTTCTTAATTTTATTTTACTCCATTTTTACAAAAAAATTAAAATAACTCCCTTAATATTCATCGGAGAAAAAAAATAACGACTTTCGTTAACTTTCATTATACATATAATGGGGGACCCCGTGCTATCGATTGAGCCTATTAAAAATTTCGTCCGTCTAGACGTTTTTTTTTGGATGTGAACATAGTGTTTCCAATCAACTCGACGGCTTGAGTAAAGATACACTGTAGTATCTTCTGCGGCCAGTACGCGCGAATACTTGGTGCGAGATTACTATCGTATCTCTTGATTGGAAACTATTCTGTTTCTTTCCTTGCTTACATAATGGCTTTCCTTGCGACTCTTACCTCCCCCTCTGCTTAGGGACGCACGACTTTCCACACGAAACAGCTCTCACCCCACTTCCCCCCCCCCTGCTTATGGGCGCGCGACTTCCACGCGAAGCGAGTTTCATCCCACCTTCCCTACCATCCAACTTCCATTTTCTTTGATAGGAGGGAGGTGGGGTGAAAGTCGCTTCGCGTGGAAATCACGCGTCCCTGCAAGGAGGGGAGATGGAAACTGCTTTGCATGGAAATCGCGCGTCCCGAAGCTGAAGAGAGAGGCGGAGTGAGAGTCGCTTCGCGTGGAAAGTCATGTATTCCTAAGCAGGGATAGAGGTGAAGTGAAAATTGCTTTACGTGGAAAGTTGTATTCCTTGAATTCATTCACCTCATACCTCTCTCCCTGTCTAAAATTATCTGACTCTTCATATAAAGGCATTCAGGAATTACACCCAGACAACTAAACTACAGATTACATTACGTATATTATAGCAAAAATGCACACTACAGTTATCTAGACATAATTTCTGAACGCTGTCAAGCAGGGAAATAATTACTAATTTCGACTATTAATAACTGTTTAACGAATAATGAGCAACGACTAAAAACTTATTGGGAGGTCACTCACATTTTGACAACATATGTCAAGGTCAAGGTCATCGGCTCCCCTTTTCTGCAGTTTTACTTTATAAATAATTATTTGTATATATTATTTCTTGATAATCAATTTTGTAATGGATAAAGGATTCTTTTTTTATTATTAAAGACCAGTATATAAGTTTTCACTTAGAAAAAAAGTCAAGTCCTAAAGAAATAATCTAAATCTAAATATCTGGAGAGGTAGTGTCAGCGCTAATCTTATATTACTTTGGGTACTTTCCAGCAAGAGACAGATGGCAGTATAATGCAGTGAAATATTTTATCTTTGTTTAATGTTGAAAAAATTAAGTATGTGATATAATAATGATTCACTGTGTTATATTGTATTATTTATGTCTTGCTGAAAAGCGTTTA
>JAANIC010003525.1:165358-180842 GCA_017607545.1 Acromyrmex charruanus | reverse complement strand
TTGATAGGCAATTAAACAATAGTAACAATTCCTAATTTCCATAATTTTTTTATTCTGGTTTTTTATTCTACTCATCTATTTATCTTAAATATTTTTATTTAAAATAAATTAAAATAATTTTTGTAGATTGCAAAGAGAACGAGATAGTTACAGGAAGTTCGAAAGTGGCTTGAAGAAACTACAACGAGAGCTCGTTAAAATGCAGAAGGAAATGTCACAAAGCACGTCGAATCAATATGCTCAAAACAATCTCAGAGACATTTATGTACAAACTGATAGGGAGAGCCGTACCATAATGGATGAATGCAGAACTCTACAAAGGGAGAAGCTGGAGCTAACGAATCTCGTGGAAATGCAACGATCAAGGATAGAACAGATCACGCAGCGCAGCGTCCAGTTATCACACCAATTGGAGGAAGTTCATTTATTACAACCATTTAAAATGCCAGTTCCTGTGACTCGAATTGTCAGCACAAACGCAATTGTCAGTGAGAGTAGTTCTACCGAGGATATTCTTCAGGACGCCAAGACGCGGCTAAAGCGCTTGGAAGAAGAGAGTTCCAAAGCCGATCAGTATTTTTGTACTTTCGTTAATACCTCTTCGTAGCAAATAAGACATTTCAAAATATTATTTACTATTTATTATATATTGCATGCACAATAATCAATTTTGAAAATTACACTAGACGCACATATGCGAAGATTGTAATTTCTTCACTCTCAGAAGAAAAGACTGAATTGAAACATGTATAAAAAAATATCGAACATTTAGATAATTTATTTTATGAAACTGGATGTTAAACACATTATATACAAATTATTGATTATCTTTTTGCTTTATTTTGAATTCTACGTTTATTACATGCAACATCAAATCATAGCATAGAAAATGTTAAGTCGAGCTTCTTTCCGTTGTTGTACATCATCTTCGTTTCGGATCTGAACTCCTTCTGGTGCACTTGAATTAAGGATCATATCAAGCACTTGTATTTTTTGCGCATAAGATAAATCATACAATTATTGAGCAGTTAAGGATTTTCTTTCAAAAAAAGATAATGAAAATTAGTTATAAAAAAAACAATATATTTTGTGTTAAAAAATTCAAAACAAAATGTTACAAATTTCATAAACGGAATAAAATATAATAAATATATTTGAGTAATGTAATTAAGTGTTAAATATTATTTTCATACATGTTCATTTATAATCAACAAAAATACAATTAATAAACATAATTTTTATATTCGCTGAACCATGTTAATACACATACTAGCAAAATTTGTTAATTAAAATAAGAAAATGTCACATAAAAAACCTATTTATTTTACTCAATAATTGTACGATTCATTCTATGTACGATTCATTCTACACAGTACATAAACTATGTTAACACTTAATTAGCTACAATGTTTAATATACTGCCATGTCACATCAAGTATCACAAATGTTCTAGTTACGAGATGTTATATAACATTGGATGCTGTCGAGTTGTCGCTACGAATGCTTCAAAGCATTTAATTGACCAATCGGAAGAAAGAATTTTATTAATTGACCAATGCTTAAAAAAATGCTTCAAAGCATTCGTAGCGATAACTCGACCGCACCTATTATTATATAAAATCAACTAGTTGTAAAAAAAACATAGTTTTGAAAATAATAAAAATAATATTTGTACTTAATTAAATTTGCATAAAAAAGGATATTGTTTATCACGACTTTCACGTCCTTCGCGTTCATGAGGACGATCCTTTGAGTATGGAGATTTTTCCTGAAAATATATTCTTGAATAAGTCTCCTGAATGCCATGATATCTTGCGACTGATAATGGAAGGGGGACAATTGTCATCTACACTTTCTTGTCTTTTTTTTGCTATTGCCGCCCATTTTGTCCCTTTAATGTACTCGAAGTAGACATCATTATCAACTATGAAGTAATAGAAAATTGTTAAGAAAATAATAACTTGATTTTTTGTTTAATAAAAGAAGCCAGCACTACAGAAGTAGCATTACAATTTCTATGTCAGAAATCTTCTGATACACAATGTGTAATAAATTTCACTGAAATAAAAAAATTAGAAATATGCGTGTTTCATAGGATGTAGAGCTGCAAATATGTTTTATCCATTTTTCTACGTGTTTAAATAACTTTCAAATGTACTACTGTCCGATAAGAGCGTGGTCGCGATTACTCGTAGCCGGTAAAAGATGCTCTTAACTTTTTTGTGCTGATAAGTGTTACTTTTTGTGCATGATGCATTATTAGCCATAGTATGTCAGTTATTGTTTGATTCCTGATAGAAAAAGCATATTTCAAAATGAGTGCCACTTACGCATCGCACTATGAAGCTGTATTTTTATGTACACATTCAAAACGACCGAAAATGTCTTAATCCGCTGCCGCCAAATGTGGAAATCAAAATAATTCTTTTAAAAGTAGGTACAATGTTATATTGAAACAAAAATGGTAGATGATTTACCAGAATGTGGCACGACGCATATAAAGATGCACGTTTGGGCTGATTCTCAGAGCAAGGATTTAGCTATCTTTATTTATTTACACTTGAATATAGAAAAAATGTTAGAAATATAAGATACAAATTCTGATACCATCTGCCCAACGTTGGTTTATCCATAAAAATGAAGATTGGATTCAAGAAGATAACGAAGCAAGCTCTGCAAGAACTGGAAAGCGCAAAATATCACGGCGCTGGATTGGACGCCGCAATCACCCGATGCGAATACGATTGAAAATGTATGGGCGTTTATCGAAAGGAAACTTCGTGAGAGACGGACATTCACTTTAAAACAGTTGTCCGCCGAAATTTGATGCATTTGGAGGTCTTTACCGCACGAATATACTATCAATTTAGTGGAAAGTATTCTTCAGAGATGCCAGTCCATTATAGATCGGTGACTGGACCCATTATTAATGTAATTGCATTTTAACGATAATTCTATAAAATATAATCATTATTACTTAAATAGTAATAAATAAATTTTTCTTTCATATATAAGTCGACCACGTTCTTATCGGACAGACTAACATTTTCTGATCCAACGTTTTCATATAGCACGCACGCACGCATACACGCGAGTTCCGTTGTCAATTTCCGCTCTATGGGACGCCGTCCTGACGCATAATGCATAGTGCATAAGGGAATCAACCAATCGAACTCTTCTTTTCCATGAAATGGGAGGAAATTAGTTGATTCGCTTACGCACTATGCGTTATGCAAAAGTCTGCGGCTTTAAGGATATATCCACACAAACTTGCATAACTGTATAAACATATGTATAGTGAAAATTATCCAATTACATTTTACGAGCGTCTTTATAAGAAAAATGCGATAGGATAATTTTCTTTATGCATACGTCTATGCGGCTATGCAAGTTTATGTGGATATATTCCAATAGCGAATTCGATTGGAACGACTAGTGCGCACTGGTGCATGTTAAAGCCGTTGTACACTGATTTAATTTGAGTATAAAAGTAAAATGCAAATATTTCGAATTATAAAATACATATGTTAGCTAATACAGTCAAATGTATTGAGTATTTCAGAATTTAATCGATTTCTATGTTTATATATAAACATATCTTTACGTTATTTTGTGTACGACGGCTTTAATTGCATCAGTGCGCACTGAATGCGTCCAATCGAATTCACTATAAGAGTGCAGTCCACTTGGCGCTACAAATGCTTCGAAGCATTTATAGCATCAAGTGGACTATAGCCTAAAAAGTTGCAACAGTTTTTTTTTTATGGTTTTCGGAATGCAGCCTACTCACCATACTTACGGATCCATAAGTAAGATCCAATCGTTCAGTGAGCAAACTCTATTCCGAAATCTATTAAAAAAAAGTGTTGCAACCTTTTAGGGCGACTTTTACCAAGCTCCGGTTAGCTTAACCAATCTATAATAATAACTTTGCAGGATTCCGACTGAAACAGATATCGGAGAAAAAATGCAAACTGAATAGTTAATATATTTAAATTTACAATTTCTCTCTTTGCATTTTTTCTCTCAGATCCAGTTTGACAATTCACGGTTAACTCTTAACCGAGGTTCAACTTATTCATTGTTTTTTTCCAATTCTAAAATTGAAAAAAGATGAGAAACTAGTTGAATCTCGGTTAAGAGTTAACCGTGAGTTGTGGAACTGGGCCTTAATCGGCGGGTGTATATGGGTTCGTGCTTATGTGTATGTGACTATTGGTTTCGTCAGCCATCTAATTCTGTGTCGCCACCGTCAAAAAAACCGCAGAGTAAAATAAGTGGAAATTCGATTTAAAGTTAATCTGTCTTAAGACACAGATGAGATATTATTAAAGGCCGTCGGCTCTGGGAAAATTTTCGTGACTCAATGAGACCCCCGAAGACTTGGGAATAATTGAAAAAACGATGACTTTACCAATAATTAATAAAAATTTATAATTATATCAGAGAGAAGCCTGATAGTGGACATTCCTTAAGCCACCAAGCTTTCCACCGACCTAGCACGTCAAAATAATTGAGAAAAGTGAGTTTTTTTTCGCAAAAAAGTGACTAAATAGCGAGTAAATAGTGATAAAAAGTAAAGAGCAGACTTGGAAAACGTTACTTTTTCCGTTTCTTTATTATTACTGTTTATAATAAACAATTTGATAATGACATTGCAATTTTTTATTACTAAACGCTAAGGTTGTGCTAAAGTTGGAAAAGTCGACTTTTCCAATCTTAACACAAACTTAGTTATAAAAAATTATAATGTCATGTTTGTTATAGAAAGTAACGACAGAGTAACGGAAAAAATAACGTTTCTCAACTCTGGTAAATAGTGAAAAATAGCGAGATAAACAGAAAGCTTTCTAAACTAGTTTCAGATATTAAATAAAAACATTAATTAAAACTGTATTATAGAATTTTTATGAAAGATTATAAAAAAACAAATATTCTATATATTCCTTTTATGATAAATTGTAATATGTATAGGTACTGTGTTCGTTTATCACATAACATTCTTATGAATGCTTAAGATTATGCTTGTGACTAGCATTTTCAAATTACAAATATAATAAAATATAAATGTTTACCAAAAACTATCATTACATAAAATTGGTGGTTATAATCAAATGAAAAATATTCTTAAAAAAATCTTAAATTACATAAAACAGAGGAACAATAAAACATACTTAAATGCTGAAAATACACAAAATTATGCAAATGGATGCAACATAAAATATTAGATAAATTCATTTTTTTTAATTTTTACCACTTTCATATCAGTAAAATTATAAAATATAAAATAAAATATTCATTCCAATCGTGGTACTTTCAACGGTTTGGATTTAAGGAAGGAAGTAATAAGCCTGGATTTTTTTTTCTCAATTTTGTTCTGTAATTGGCTTGTGACTTCTTTCTCGTGTATTTTTTTCCTTAATACATTCAAATCTTCCAACATTCCTTGCGCGACTATCTTCAATTTTATTATCTTTCAATGCCTTTTTGAGCCGATCATTCACCTCATCTAAAAGTTCTAAACATGCTTCTTCTTTCTTTCGGATTTTCTCTTCCTCTTTTTCGTAACTTTTCTGCTTCTTGTCTTTTTTCTGATCATTCAAGTATTGAACGTGTGTCTCTGAAACAGGGGGAGGAGGGGAGGTGAGAGTCGGAGGTAAGAGTTGTGCGCCCCTGAAGTAGGGGGGAGGAGAGGTAAGAGTCGTGCGCCCTTAAAGCAGGGGGACGGGGGAGTGAAAATCGCTTCGTGTCGAAAGTCAAAAGCTATGTAGAATGGTATTTAATATTGCATATAGCAGAAACAATGCATTATTTTTCAAACTTTTTTTGTTAATAATTTTTTAACGCAAAGAACGACCGCGGACTAAAATCTTCCGAAAGGGTCATGACCTTAACAACACATGTTAAGATCAAGATCATCGGAAGGTGATCCATTATACTGTACATTTACTAAGTTAAGTAAGTGTTCCATATTATTATTAATACAAATAATACTTTACTAGACTAATTGACACTTTTTGTCGTGCACTGTGATTGTAATTATACATATTCTAAATTTAAATTTGTGAGACAACGTTCATCGAATCTCTAATTACTCTTGAATCAATATTGTATTGAGATATCTCAAAATAATTAAAATATAGAGTACAATTGTAATTAATATGCAAAACAGTATCTATTATGCTTATGAAGTATTATCTGTATTAATAACATCACTTATTTGGCTTTTAAATATAAAATATCTGTTATTCAAATAATTATATTGAAATAACTATATGTTTTTTCATGAAATTTATGTAATTTAGTCAAAATAGTAATTTACAAAAAAACTTAAAAAAGTTTTTTACTTAATACTTTTCTTCCAAGTCAAAAATATCATTTTTTTACATCTCTAATTATATCTCTTTCTTTTCTTCGCACTCGTTTCCCGACAATGTACGAAGCTGTCTGAAGAATATCAAGTGAACCAAGTAGAGAACCAATCAGAAGTTGTGTCCACTTTCGCCAAATTGATTATAGAATCTCTAGCCTAATCTCCATCTAAAAGGCGGAGATGTCCACTCTCAGGTTTCTCTTTGATTATATTAACATAAATATTTCGATAATACATTATTAAATATTTGTGATTTTTTATTATGTAAATGCTGTATAAATATGCATATTTTTAATGCTATATCTTATACATTGCTGAAAAATTAAAATTTTTTTCTCTGCAGTTACTATCCCTATTGATAATCAAACTCGGATGATAACATTAAAACTAGTTCTAAATAAAAATCTAGTATTATTAAGTTTTAAGTTTACGTATATATACACATCTACGAAATTAATAAATCATGAAATTAGTACTATATTATTATTAATAAATAGGGTATGTAATAATATACTATATTATTATTAATAATAAGGCTCTATAAGTATAAAACAAATGTAGTCAAAAGAAGGGCAAAGAGCCAGTAATGTAGCAAAGAACTTTAATTTAAATTAAATCATAAAATTCATATAACAATTACAATTAACAAAAACAAACGTTTCGATTCCGATCGAGTCATTTTCAATGTCATCGTAATATTATATTTAAACATCGTTACAAACCAAAAATATACATGGTATTATAAAATTCATTATAGTGTTAATCCCGTATATTCTTCATTTCGTATAGTACGCTGCAAGTTATTTTTATCGAATATTAAAGTAGTCATAAAACAATATTCTGGAAAAGTGACCATAAACAAAAAAAATAATATTTAATACATACAAATTAGTAATATAATAATGTATGTCAGTAATATCAGTAAATGTGTTGAGAGTCCATTAATAAAAAGAGAGAAAAAATGCAGTTCATGTAAATGGTAGTTCATGTCGTGATACAATATATTGGTTTTTTATTTGAAGCAAATTTACAAAAGTAACGAACATCTAACTTCCACGATGTCAGATAACGCAATGTTGAGAAGGAAAACATTTATCGAGAACGGAAAAATGGCAAAACAGAAGGGAAAAGGAAAGAAGATATTAGGAGGGAGAAAGAGAATGTATAATGTTAGAATACAATTCAGGCAAAGACTCTGTGTCTGTTTATTCCATGTTTCTGTTTTTTAATATAGACCATTTCAGATATTAATCTTTTATTGTATGACTCTATATCTAATATGTCCACTTTATCCCATTTAAAATTGTGATTCTCCTCCATACGGTGGAGAATTAATTTTTTTCAACGTACAAGGAGAATAGATAAGAAGATCCTATGATTGAGGAAAAAAGATGACTTAAAAAATAAAAGATTAAATATTAAGCCAATTTCTTATGTTTGTGCTTCTAACAAGGATTTACAAAATAAGATCATATCTAAGGAAGTTCTTAATGATAAATCTTTACAGTTTATAGAAAAAATACATATTTCGATTGAATTGTTTGGGGAAACGGTTCCTCTAGATTCTTTAAATGAAAAATGGTTTCCTTAATTTGAGCAA
Organism: Acromyrmex charruanus; assembly: GCA_017607545.1. Classification (NCBI taxonomy): domain Eukaryota; kingdom Metazoa; phylum Arthropoda; class Insecta; order Hymenoptera; family Formicidae; genus Acromyrmex; species Acromyrmex charruanus. Next base: position 172,869 of record JAANIC010003525.1, on the reverse strand, counting down.
TGACATTCCTATAGAAGTCCAGTATCTGCTACAGTTGGGGAAGGCTTTGGCCTTCCTATTAATAAACACAATAGGACATTAATTGAGTTCATTAAAAATGTTGAAAACAATATTATTGATCGTCGAAACAATATTTCTAAAGCAGATAAAGGAAATATCACCGTTGCTCAAAATAAACTAGATTACATATCCAAGATGGAATCAGACAATAATATGAGATGATAACTAAAGATCCTACAAAAAAACTTATGAGCGATTTGCTTAGTAGGTGGAAAGGAAAAGGGTTTATAGATGACTTGGCATATCGGAGGTTGCGTACGACTGACGGGATCATTCCTAGAGCACATACGGTTTAACGAATATAATTCATAAACAAAACTATCCTCTTAGAATCATTATTTCATCTATAAATAGCCCACTATATAATTTATCATTGTCTCTGCATAACATCATTAACGACTCCATACCAGAAGCTCCTAGTTTTATAAAGAATAGTTTTGATCTCATTAATAAACTTAAAGATGTAACTAGAACCAGATTCTATGTTAGTTTCCTTGGATGTGGTCCCTATTTACTAATATACTTATAGATTTGGCATCTGATAGTATTGTTAGAAGGTGGGATTCTATATCTAAGAAAACAAAAATTCCTTTAGATGAATTTTTGATTGCCTTTCGGATGGTTTTGAATTCTACTGTTTTTATCTTTAATAAAAAAATGTACAAACAAATATTTGGGACCCCTATAGGGTCATCCTTGTCACCTGTCCTTGTAAACATAGTTATGTAGGAAAATATTTTGAAAAAATTGCTATCGAAATGTTGCCTGTTCGATTGTTATTTTATTATCGATACGTTGATGATATTATTTAGCTGCTCCGTCTATCTATCCAAGATATCTAGTGATATCTTGGGTATTTTTAATTCGTTACACACTAGACTGCAATTCACTATGGAGGTTGGCTTTGACGGAAAAATAAGTTTTTTGGATACTAGATTGATTATTGAAGAACGGATTCTTATTTTCGATGTATACCGTAAAGCAACCTTTTCCGATAAATTCCTTAATTTTTATTCATATCATCCGCTTTGTCATAAAAAAGATGTAATTTATGGAGTTGTGGATAAGATTTTTCATTTGTCATCCGAAGTTCCAACAAAATAATTTGATTGACGCTATTAATATTTTTTTACAGAATGGATATCCTCTACATTTTGTTTTCTCAACTATTCATAATAGAATTAAATATCATATTAACAATATTAATAGTTTGAATAATAACAAGGATGACACAGAAAGATTTTTTACTATTCCATGTGTCAATACAATATCTAAAAGATTCACACCTATCGTTAATATGTTTAATTGTAAATTGGCTTTTACCATTCCTAACACATTAAAAAATTTCATAAAGAGAGAAAAGGATGAGTTGGAACACTTTCATAATCAAAATGTAGTTTACAGAATATCTTGTGAGGATTGTGATGTTAGTTACGTTAGCCAGACAAAAAGACAGTTAAAGACTAAACTGCATGAACATGTTTCAGATATTAATACAAGTTCAAAATCTTCATCAGTGATTTCCAACCACCATATGGAGGAGAATCACAACTTTAAATGGGATAAAGTGAACATATTAGATATAGAGCTTTATACAATAAAAGGTTAATATCTGAAATGGTCCATATTAAAAACAGAAACATGGAATAAACAGGTAAAATGACACAGAGTGTTTGCCTGAATTGTATTCTAACATTATACCTTCTCTTTCTCCCTCCTAATATTTTCTTTCCTTTTTCCCCCTGTTTTGCCGTTTTTCCGTCCTCGATAAATGTTTTCCTTCTCAACATTGCGTTATCTGACATCGTGGAAGTTAGATGTTCGTTACTTTTGCAAATTTGCTACAAATAAAAAACCAATATATTGTACCACGATATGGACTACTACCTGCATTTTTTTCTCTCTTTTTATTAATGGACTCTCAACATTTACTGATATTACTGACAAGGTACATTATTATATTACTAATTTGTATATATTAAATATTAATTTCTTTGTTCACTTTTTTCCACGGTCACTTTTTTTTCAGAATATTGTTTTATGACTACTTTGATTTTCGATAAAAATGACTCGTACTATACGAAATGAAGAATTAAAAATTATAATGAGTTTTATAATACCATGTACATTTTTGGTTTATAACGATGTTTAAATATTACAACATTGAAAATGATTCGATCGGAATCGAAACGTTTGTTTTTATCAATTGTAATTGTTATATAAATTTTATGATTTAATTTAAATTAAAGTTCTTTATTACGTTACTGGCTCTTTGCTATTCTTTTAATTACTATATTATTAGTTTTTTTACTCTTAATCACTTAAATTTTAACAGGCACGCGAACTTCCATAAGCGCCGACCGTCTTTAATAATATCTCGTCGGTGCTTAAGGAGATCCCAAAGTCAGTGTATTATTGACTAAACATTACATAAAATATAATTTTGGTATAATAATTATTTTTTTCCCCTTTTACTGATTCGAAAATTCTTTTCCAAGATTAAAGTATTAATACGTGTCTATAAAGTGAAGTCTATGCTGAAAAAAAATTCAAAATCGAGGTCTTTTTTACTATTTCTTGAGCCTTGCTAGAAATCGGTCCAAACCCTTGGATGAAGAAAAAATTGACCAATTGCATGTTATGTTATAACCGTAGTTAGTAGTATTAGTTGCTAAGTATTAGTTGCAATTAACATATTGCACATTATGTAGAACAAGAATTGTCAGATTCTAATTTAAAATAAATATAATATCGTTAATATCTTCTCGTTAATCGGGAGAACTCCCGAGTTCCTATGGACTGCCAAAAATTCACAAGGAAGGCCGTTTAGAATAATAGTTAGCTGCATAAATAGCGCTTTTTATCCATTAGTGACTTTTTTAAAAGACATTATAGATAATAGTAACAAAAAAAATTTTAGTTTTATACCAAATTGTTCAAATTGCAGGCATATTTTTATTATTAGCATGTATTCAATTGTCGTTCTAAAAGAACGTTCAAGAAGTTTCTCACGCGAGCCTGTAGCAACAGGAAAATTCCGTAGCAATAGTAACATGCGGATTTCCTAAGTTGCGAGGATTGGCTATCAGGAAATCGTCAGATCGTGCCTGATTGAGCAAAGGACTCTTACCTCACCGTATTAGCGTCACGCAGTCCTCGCGGGTGGACTGCCATGGTGGAAGGATTAATATGGAGTGCGTTCGGGGAGACGCTATTCACACTGTGAACGCAAACGCTACCAATGCTGTTCGTGAAACCAATAGTGCGATAACATTAGCAAGCTCCATGAACGACTGTAGCGTTGATAGCATTTAATCAGAGATATTTATTATAATATTCGTCGAGGTTAAATTAATGTAGGAGATTCTGTTCTCAATCATCGACAACTTTTCTTTCTAACAATTTAAATTTTTAGAATTTTGTAGAGTATACATAACATAAATGTTTAATTTTCTCATAGTGAATAACAGAATCTCAATTGCGCAAGAAGAAGCGTATCTACGATCGAGACTACGAATTAAGACTTTAGGTATCTGCAGCGGAATATCCTATCATGTTATATCGCAATAATAAAATCTTACATATGAGAGAAGCAACATTTAGCCCCACTACTACTTCTAACATGTATTCAACACCGTCATGTTTAGCCTGCTCCAATTGATCAGTTCCATCAATCTCCATAATGGAGTTGTAAACATACTCCGTCAGAACGAGTTAAGTAGGTTAACAATTAAAATACAAAAAGAAAAATAATATAAATAACAATATAAATACGTAGGCTGTTGGAAAAGTTTCTGCAATCTAATACTTTCAGTGGCGCCAACGTTCTGCTACTATCATATCCGTAAAATTAAACGTTTTTAATCTATAATTCAGTTGAAAGTTTGTACCCAAGCCAACTAGTTTTGTTTACATAGTATTTTAAAAGAAGTTATTTTGAGAGAAAATGGAAATTTCGCGTGAAAATTTTCGGGTAATGATTTTTTACGATTACAAATATAATCTAACTCCGAAATAATGCATCGATCGATTTCATTTGGCTTTTGGGGATGAAGCACCATCCAATAGGACTGTTTACAATTGGTTTGCCGAATTCCAGCGTGGAATTCGTACTTTTCTTTGTGACGAATTCCGTGAAGATCCATCCACGTCTGTTGTTTCCACTAATGTTGGTGCTGTGCGTGAAATGATTGAGCGAGACCGACATATGATATGACATACCGCGAGATTCAAGCATCCTTAGGCATTGACATGAAAGCAACACATATGATTTTGCATGATCACTTGAGCGTACGGAAACTTTGCAGTCGTTGGATCCCACACAATTTGACCGAAGCTCAAAAACAGGCTCGTGTTAAATGGAGCAAAGAAATGCTCAAGAAATTCAACCAAGGTCGGTCAAATTTGGTCTACAATATCGTTACTGGGGACGAAACATGGATTCGTATGAGCCAGAAAGTAAATAACAATCCACTGTTTGGGTATTTCAAAATGAACCGAAATCAACAAAAGTTGTTCGTTCACGCAGTGCTGCCAAGCAAACGATTGCTTGTTTCTTCAGTTATACCGGACATGTGGCAACCATGGCTTTAGAGGATCGAAGGACTGTAAATACTGATTGGTATACAACAATTTGTTTGCCAGAAGTCATAAATGAATTGCGTAGAACAAACCGAAATCGTCGCATCATCCTTTATCATGACAACGCCAGCTGTCACACAGCACGTTAAACCGTTGATTTTTTATCCAGTAAAAATGTCGAATTGATGACTCATTGTCCATATTCACCTGATTTATCACCTAATGACTTCTTTTTGTTCCCAAACATTAAAAAGAAGATGCGTGATGAGCAATTTGAGTCGCCTGAAGCAGCTGTTGAAACATTTCGTACACTGATTTCTGAGGTTACAGCCTCAGAGTGGAAAAAAATGCTTCAAAAATTGGTTCGAGCGTATGCAAAATGCTATCGATCTTAAAGGCGAATACTTCGAAAAACAAAGCCATTTAGCGAATTTTACATGTTTTTTTTTTATATTGTTTGCAGAAACTTTTCCAGCAGCCTACATATAATTATATTTTATTTATAATTATAGTTTATTTATAACAATTATAATATTATAATATAATTATAAGAAACGTTTTTTTCATCATAAAATTAACAAAAAGAAGTTTATAAATGATTTAGACATTTCGGCGACAATCTAGTCATCTTCAGTAAATTTATAAATCTCAGTAGAAACACAAAATTTACGTAAATTTTACATTCAATTTCATCCTAAATATAATTACAATCTCAACGCTTTCTTTCTTCTTGTACGATACATCATAAACCGTAGGTGCTAAGCCAATTAACATATTGCACATTATGTAGAACAAGAATTGTCAGATTCTAATTTAAAATAAATATAATATCGTTAATATCTTCTTGTTAATCGGGAGAACTCTCGAGTTCCTATGAACTGCCAAAAATTCACAAAGAAGGCCGCTTAGAATAATAGTTAGCTGCATAAATAGCGCTTTTTACCCATTAGTGACTTTTTTAAAAGACATTATAGATAATAGCATTATAGATAATAACAAAAAGAATTTTAGTTTCATAACAAATAATTTTGATATCGTAAATAAACTTAATGGAAGGACAATCGATAATAATTTCAGCATTATCGATGTACACGAACATTCCTACCGACTTAGTAGTAAAAAGTATTGAACGAAGATGGAATCTCATTGAAAATAAGACGTCGATACTTATCCATGAGTTTTTAAAAGCTATTACTATCATAATAAATTCCACATTTTTTAAATTTGACAAAAAATATTTAAACAGATTTTTAGTATGCCAATGAGTTTTCTACTTTCCCCTATATTAGCGAATATCGTTTTACAAGATTTAGAACAGGAAATTCTCACGACTAATAATATCGTCGCGCTCTTTTATTTCCGTTATGTTGATGACATCGTATTGTCTGTGCATAAGAATAAGGTGAAGAATATTCTGGAATTGTTTAATTCCTATCATGATAGGATAAAGTTCACAAGACTATGGTGACGAAAATGGTATTAATTTTTTAGACATAAAACTGATGGAACAAGAAGGAAAAATTATTTTTGACATATATAAAAAATCAACTAATTCAGGGAGATATCTTAATTATTATTCTAATCAGCCAATAGTACACAAGATGGGTGTAATCATCGGACAGTTAGACAGTTTAGAATACTGCTTTTATCCCATCCTAAATTCCATGAAAAAAATATTCAAATTTTGTTCACACTTTGTTAATTAATGATTATCCTCTGGAATTCATTTTTTTAACAATAAAAAATAGAATAAAAACTTTAGAAAATAGAATTAATTTTGACAATAATAGTAATTGCAATAATAAGGAAAACGATTCTAAATCTAATTTAATAAAGAAGTTTTTTGTAATACCATATTTAAGTAAAGTTTCTGAAAAATTTAATAAATTATCACACAGTCATGGCTTTAATATTGCGTACAAATCTATTAATAAACTTAATAAATTTATAAAAACAGGAAAAGATCGCCTATGTAAAGAGAATTGTGATGTGGTTTATAAGATTAATTGTTTGGATTGTGAATCTTCTTATATCGGTCAAACAAAAACAAAATTAAAAACACGAATAAAAGAATATAAGGTTGACATAAGAAAATCCACTGTCGATATGTCAGTAGTCTCATGCCACCAAGAGAGAGAAGCATGAATTGGATTGGGACAATGTTAGAATTTTAGACACAGAACAATCGTTATTTAAAAGAAGAATTTTTGAGATGATATATATAAAAAGCCAAATAAGTAGTATAAATAAGCAAAGTGATACTGAAGGATTGCCTGATGTTTATTTACCTTTTCTAAAGGAAGATCTCTCTCATACTTAAGAATAATTCTAGAATAATCTAAAACTTTTGACGACATATAAATAGCGGATACACATTTATGTATGGACAAATAATAATATACAATGTCACGAGTTTTCATCTGCATGAAGAAATTGCTTAAAACAATGCAAAGACTCATCAATTTTTCTGTAAAACAGATAACGAATTACAAATCCTTATTAAATTAATGAGAAGATATTAACGATATTATATTTATTTTAAATTAGAATCTGGCAATTCTTGTTTTATATAATGTGTAATATGTTAATTGGCTTAACAACTACGTTTATGATGTCCTCGTACAAGAGGAAAGAAAGCGTTGATTATAATTATTTAGGACCGTTGAAATTGAATGTGAAATTTATGTGAATTCTGCGTTTCTACTGAGGTTCATAAATTTACTGAAGATAACCAGATTGTGGCCGAAACATCTAAATCATTTATACATTACATATTAATGTCACAAAGAACAACTTGTGCTGTAATTATATGTTCTTCTTTTTGTTAATTTTATAATATTATAATATTATAATATTATATTATAAAAAAA
>JAANIC010003525.1:141082-160767 GCA_017607545.1 Acromyrmex charruanus | reverse complement strand
TTAATAATTTAATAATTAATTTAATTATTATTATTAACTAGAGGGGATTTATAAAAATTATTATTAAATTATTATTAATAATTATTAATAATAAAATCACAATAACAGTTCTCAATAAAATAAAGTTATTAACTGTCATTTTCTTATTTAAATTATATCACCATTTTGAGTATCATAGAAAAAACTCTGATTGGCTGATTTATTAATATGGCCAATCACTTGTTCCACTATCCTCATTGGGTAATCGTCTTCTTGCATACTTCTTTTCTTTATTACACCATGTAATAATCTTAGTACATGTACCAAAGAATCGCTAAAAATCGCCAAAAAAATTTGTGAAAATTTTCGACTATTATAAAAATTTGGAGTTTTCCTTACAAAATAGTGTTTTAAAAATGTTCCTACGAGTTTTTGTTCCTGAGTAACTCGCGTTAAGTAAAAAGAGTATTCTGACTATTCTATCTATTGATTATCTATTGACTATCCTATTGATTGCTCATAACTCCATTAAAAATTATCGTATAGTAATAAAAAAAAAACAGATTCTTAAAGCTTGTTCTATGGAGTAATATAATTGCCAATTCAAAAAAATAGAATATACATAAAAGACCTCGCACTAATCTTATGCGAAAATGTCTTTCTGCGGATTTGACTAATTTTTGGATATGTTGTAATTCTCTTCATTCTGAACAAATGTCTCAATGGGCACAACTTGATCCTATGAGTCCTTTCCGCTACAAGCCTTAAAAGATCCAGATTTAACATGTACAAATACAAGTATTTGTACATGTTAAATCTTGATCTTTTGAACTAAAAATGTGACATTACTTTTTTTTTAACCATTACGCCATGATTATAAAGATAGTAATATCATATTTTTAACTCAAATTTGTATATATTTTACATTTAAAAAATTATCATGATACCATTTGATAGATCAAAGTTTCAGCTTTAATTTGTTTTATTAATTATGGTACGATGATTTTTAACGAAGTTATGAGCAATCAAAATCAGAATGCTATTTTATTTAATCCACATGTAACTTGGTAACAAAAAGTCGTAGGAACATTTATTAAAAACTCTTAGGAAAAATTTTAAGCTTTCACGTCAGGTAATTGCAACGAATATATTCTGTATATAATTTTAAGCTAACAAAATATAGAACTTTTCCTCTGACCCAATAGTAGTCCACAAACTAGTCCACTAATTTACACGATAAAATAATATGGAATTCGCAAATACAATAGAATAGTAAACCTTAGTCCGGATCTACAGGACATCCGACGATACTTCTGCCAAATGCTTTTTGTGAATAGAGCAAACTAAACTGAGTCAAAAAGTATTTTATCAGTTTGCAATTTTCGCAATGGTTAACAAGATATTAATTACTAAAAATTGCCGAATATTGATCGTCAACAATTTTTTACTCAAATAATATCAACTTTACAGAGAAATTCAAGAGACAAAAATGATTTATTTTTTTCTCATAGAGCTCTCAGAATTTTTGATCAACTTTTTAGTATTGCATTTTCTTATTGGTAACTATTTTTATTAACATGAGAAAATACGGTATTAAAAAATTTTGAAAAAATTCTCAGAACTTTATGAGAAGAAAATAAGTAATTTTTGTCTCTTGCTGTTTTTTTGTAAAATTGATAGTATTTGAGTGAAAAATTATTGGAGACCAATTTTTAAGACGAATCTTCCAATTTTTAAGAGAATCCCCTAAAGATATTTTTCTATGCTGACGCTGACGCTCGACGCGTCAAAATAGGTTATGTGATGTCAAAATTGACATTTTGACGCTTGATATTCAATTTTCATCACGTAATCTGTTTTGACGCTAAAAATGAGCGCCGAGCGTTAACATGAAAAATCTTTAAGCTATGCAAAATTTTTGTTTTATTTTTTAACGTCAAGATGGCGGCGCTGAAGCTCTACAAGTGAGACTGCTTCTTTCCCCACGGCTTACAGCATAACTTTTAACAAATTGTATCCAATGCATTTGAAAGGACCTTACATAAATCATATCGAAAAGTGCTTTCGATCGAATTGAGCTGAATTTTTTATATGTTATAGTTGTCATTCTGAACAAATGTCTCAATAGGCACAACTTGATCCTATGGCTAGTTTCAGAAATATAAGCGATCAAAATGTCCTCTGCCGAAAATGCGATATACACTACATACATCATTATCGATTCCTTAGAGTTTTGTTTCTAATATATATGAGTTAAATAGTTATAATAATAGTAATTGCAATAAATATAATAATTATTATAATATATATGATAATTATAGTATAAATATAATTACAATTATAATTACATTTACGATCATAATTATAATTATATATTTTTCTAAAATCACACTGTATCAATTTGAAGGCTCATAGTATAACTTGGGAAGGTAAAATATTGAAGCCATATATATTTTCCTGCTCTCAGCATTATTCAGAATCAACGATGTACACATAGCAGGTTATCTGATCGCATATGTGCATGCACATGTGCGTCCGTGTGTGCTTGCATGTGTGTGTGCGCATGTACGTGCGCGTGACCGAAGTCGATAACTGAATGCTTTTCAGTTTATTCAGTTTTTGTCAACCTCTCGTAAGAATTCAGTCAATTAATTAAGATAAGTTGAATGTTTAAAAATAATAAAAGATAAAGTGCTAGGTAGTACACTGAAAGAAATGATTAGCTGCTGCAGCAAATTAGATGATAAAATATGACATAGCATTTTTAATTGGCTGCAATCAATTAAAAATGCTATGTCATATTCAGCCAATTTTTGCTTTCAATGTATTACTATGAATACACTATCAAGATTACTATGTGTTTTTCTGCTCTCTGCGTTACCCAAGATCAACAGTGATGCTGAGAGTAGGAAAATATAATTTCAACATTTTATTTTTTTTTCCGGAATCATACTATGAACCTTCAGATTGATATAGTGTGACTTTAGACAAATATATAATTATAATTATGATCGTAATTGTAATTATAATTGTAATTATATTTATTATAATTACTATTATATATATTATAATAGTTATTATATTTATTATAATTACTATCATTGTAACTATTTAACTCATATATTAGGAACAAAGCTCTAAGGAATCGATAATGATGCGTATATAGTGCACATCGCATTTTCGGCAGAGGACTTTGACTGCCTATATCTATGAAACTAGTTATAGGATCAAGTTGTACCCATTGAGACATTTGTTCAGAATGACGAGAACTACAAGATATCAAAAATTCAGCACAATTCGACCGAAAGCACTTTTCCATATGATTTATGCCTTTTTACAGTGTTTGTTAAACTAAATTCTTTAGAGAAGTACACACGATTTTTACGATCGGTTAAAAACTTTTTTGTTATACTTTTTTACTGAATTTTTTGGATAAAAATGAAACTTATTTTCAAATATTCACCATTTATATAAAATCAATATTTTAACATATACATGTGTATTTCTCCAGCAAATTTAATGTAAATTATAAAAAAAATTTTACTTTTTGTTCTTAGTGAAAGTGTACAGCACTTCTGTTGCAAACTACGGAGGTTCACGAAAAAAAAACAGTCTTACTTGCAGAGTTCCAATGCCGCTATCTTGATGCTAAAAAATAAAACAAAAATTGTTTTATGTAACTTAAGATATGCAAATTAAAAACCCTCAAATCGAATTTCCACTTATGTTATTTAACTGCAAAAAATTCCCAAAATCATCCATATTTTGAGACGTTCACTCGGATATAACCAGACTTCTATATATTACGCTAAACTTAACTAGACTGCTAACTCCCCACATTTCTTTGCGTAAAAGTGCTGCCTGAGCGAATTAGATGCGCAGAATAGGACTATCACGTGATCGCACAGAAAAGGAATGCTAACAGCATTTCGAATCAATGATGACCAGCCTCTCCATAATTGATTCAAAATGTTGTATGTAAACCTCTCTATAGTTGATTCAAGATGTCATACATCTCTTTGTTGATTTGACCTCACATAGACCTCGTTTTAAGCATGCCTATATCTTTGGCAAATTTCTGGTAGCAGTTAAAAGAGCAGAGTTAGCAACCTAATGTAAAATATAATAGAAGTCTGTGAAACTCTTTAAAGCTCCTGAATAGTTAACCCCAGCCATATTGAATTGTGATGTCGTAAGCGAGAAATGTATCATAAGCGACACGTTGATTTTTCTTGCATACCATTTATAAATAAAGACAAAATGAATAAAACGGAATGAAATCATTATAAAATGCTTGTAAAAATGGACCGAGACTATCATTGTCTCTCCTGACAGTCAGTAAATAGTCGAAAAAGGCACGTAAAGTGTGTTTACTAGTTTTTATTCAATACGCATTTATTTATAAATTGTCTTTATTTACAAACAGCATGCAAGAAAAATTAATTTGTCATTTCTCACTTATGATGTTATGATTCAATATGGCTGAGGTGAGTACTCAGAAGCCTATTAATGTAACATTATTATTAAAAAAATACTACTAAATATTACTGACCTTACTGTAATGATGCTTTTCTCTATGTTCAGGAATGTCACCGTTTTGATGCGTACTTTTGGCTATAACAAATGTAAAGTAATATATATTTCAATACACATAATTACAAATACTCCTTGAAGAATCCATATTTTATTATAATAACAACGAAATACATTCACAAACCTCTTTCATCATCTTTTCTCCGTTTCTGTTCAGTAGTTGCTATGGATTCCTCTGCCCGATCCTATCAATTGATCAATTGATTGTTTAGTAAGTAATTTAATACATTTTTTAATTCCCATACAGCACCGATTATTGCAGAAAGTTTTCAGAAACGTTTCAATCTTCCATATCTCATATGCAACAATTCTGCAATATGCCATATGAAATGCTTAACAGAAATGTTTCTAAAATCTATTATATGCAATAAATCAAAAAACATATTTAAACAAAAAAAAAATCATCATAATGTTAAAATGGCTTCGAAATGTTTACTAAAAGTCATTTTTTGATCAATCGTGATTCACTTAAACGTTATTTTGATAGTAATAATGTAATCTTCTTACGAACTCTCCCAAATTCAACAACAGAAAATCCAAAAGAAATCAGGGCTCCTGAGAATCAGCGTAGTAGTTAATACGTAATCTTAAATTTTTATTCCAGAAAATAGAATCTTTATTCCAAAAAATAGTACGTTTCAGTTCACTTTGGAATTCTCAGCAATACAATTTCAAAATATCAATCCCTTCATGTCCAAAAAAAAAAATCATCATCAGATTGATCATGACAGATTTGATGTTGGTAATCTATTCGAAACATTAAATTATCTTATAAATATTTCAAAATCATTCTATCCAACAAGTTACAAATTAACATAAAACTGGTGACTCATCCCAAGACATAGAAGGAATTCGTCTTGACATTGGATCAAAACCAATTAAAATTTATCACTAAAGAGAATTAAGTTAAAAATCGCATGTTGATCGCAGCTTGAATGAAACATGACTAATACATTTAAACAATAAATAAGACATGTCAGGTCAATAAGGAAAATAAAAAGAAAAAAGAACGATGTCAATACATAAACAATAATTTGTACAAACCGACAAAATGTAACTATTTAATGTCTTTCAATAATTGTATATAAGTTTGTTGTACATTCTCTGTATCTGAGCGTAAATTAAGACTATTTTGTTGCATGAGTATATGAAGGCACTCAGATATTAAACATTTATTAAGAAAACGCTCTTCATCTAATATCGCGACATTCTCCCAATCGAAGTCATGTTCAAATTCAATCCGATGTTCTGTGATCACCGATTGGTTGTTACTATTACAGTTAATATGATTAGATGCTCAGCCAATCTAGTTTTAAATTTTCTTCCCGTCTGTCCAACTAAGAAGCATCGCAGAATTTATATGAGATTTTATACACAATATTTTTTTTTCTTTTCTCTTGGAAGGATGTCTCTTTATGTGTCTCTTGATCAAACTATTAATTTATTTAAGGTAGTAAAAGCTAATTTAATGTTAAAGGTTTTACTAATTCTTTTGAATTCGTCTGAAATTTTTGGAATATCATATAGTACAAACATAAAATGAAAGAAAGATCCGATTAATAAATTAATTAATGATATCCGAGATCTGTTATTAAGATGGAAAAAGAAAAATTTTATTAATGATTTAATGTACAAAAAATTATCTTGTAGCGAAGGTATTCTCCCGAGAACGTATGCTTTACTGAAAATACATAAATTGAATTTACTAATTCAGATTAATAATATCATCTATAGATAGTCCTCTGTATGCCTTAGCAACTTTCATACATCATGTTATCTCAAAGAATGTACCTAAATCGGTTTACAATATTGATAATAGTTTCCAATTGATAAAAAGACTTAAGACACGTTTTGAAATTAAACATGTCTTTTATATATATATAATTTCATTAGATATTGTGTCCTTGTTTACCAATATCCCCATTGATTTGGTTATTGAGAGTATTGATAAGAGGTAGAATTTTGTGAGGGATATAAGATCAATATCTCGAAAGATGAATTTATGTTAGGAATCTGGTTGGTACTTAATTCAATTTATTTTAGTTTTGATGGGCAGTTTTATGAACAAAATTTTGGTACCCCTATAGGGTCGCCTCTCTCTCTCCAATAGTAGCCGATTAAGTAATGAGGGATTTGGAAGCAAGGGCATTAGAGACTTTGGGTTTTCAACCTTTGTTTTATTCTCGTTATATAAATGATATTGTTATGGCAGTTCCAAAAAATCTAGTTGACTTTATACTTGAAACCTTCAATTCGTTACACGACAAATTAAAATTTACCTTAGAATTTGGCGACGACAAAATAAATTTTTTTGGATATTACTATTATTAATAACAACAATCTGATTGAATTTGACTGGTATCATAAGCCTATGTATTCAGAAAAATACCTTAATTTTTTATCGTCGCATCCACTCTCGCAAAAAAGAGGCATAATAATAGGAACAGATAGAGCATTTTTATTATCGGACCCTAAATATCATCAAAAAAATTTTGAACATATTATCAATACATTACTAAAAAATGATCATCCGATTGATTTAATTTTTAATAACGCACGTTTCAAAATTCTCATTCATAAAGGTATGATGCAACAGAAAGAATCAAATGAAGAAATCAAGAAGAATTGTATACTTCTTGGTTTGTACTACCTTATATTCCAAAAATTTCAGGCGAATTCAAAAGAATTAGTAAAATCTTTAACATTAAATTAGTGTTTACTAGCTTAAATAAATTAAATAGTTTGATCAAGTGACATATAAAGACATCCTGCCAAGAGAAAAGAAAAAAAATGTTGTAATGTGTATAAAATCTCATGTAAATCCTGCGATGCCTCTTATGTTAGACAAACAGGAAAGAAACTTAAAACTAGATTAGTTGAGCATCATAATCATATTAACTGTAATAGTAACAACCAATCGATGATCACAGAACATCGGATTGAATTTGTACATAACTTCAATTGGGAGAATGTCGCGATATTAGATGAAGAGCGTTTTCTTAATAAATGTTTAATATCTGAGTGCCTTCATATACTCATGCAACAAAATAGTCTCAATTTACGTTCAGATACAGAGAGTGTTCATCAAACTTATATATAATTATTGAAAGACATTAAATAGTTACATTTTATCTATTTATACAAAATTATTGTTTATATATTGACATTATTCTTTTTCCTTTTTATTTTCCTTGTTGACCTGACATGTCTTACTTATTGACATATCTTACTTATTGTTTAAATGTATTAGTCATGTTTCATTCGAGCTACGATCAACATGCGGTTTTTAACTTGATAATAACTCTTTAGTGATAATAAATTTTAATTGGTTTTGATTCAATGTCGAGACGAATTCCTTCTATGTCTTAGGAGTTACCAGTTTTTTATGTTAATTTGTAACTTGTTGGATAGAATGATTTCGAAATATTTATAAGATAATTTAATGTTTCGAATAGATTATCAACATTAAATCTGTCAATCTGATGATGATTTTTTCTTGAACATGAAGGGATTGATATTTTGAAATTGTATTGCTGAGAGTTCCAAAGTGAACTGAAACGTACTATTTTTTCGGAATAAAGATTCTATTTTCTGGAATAAAGATTTAAGATTGTGTATCAACTGTCACGCTGACTCTCATTCGCCCTGATTTTTTTTTATTTTTTGTTATTTTGATGTTATTGTGACTTGTTCTACTTTAATTGCGAAAAACTTTTGTATATGAATAGTGATATTGTGTGGAAACTGCAAGTGTGATTTTTTAATAATGATTATACAATAATGTATAAGTGCTTATGCATATATGATTAATTAACCAAAATAGTTGGCGATATAATTACTATTTTTGAGAAATACTTTAAAGATGTACGATCAATTACTTGCGGAGTAGGTGGTGAGGAGGGTACGCTATTGTTCTTCATTGGTAATACCAACTCAATATATGAAAATCTTTTAATAATAAGAAAGGCTAATTTATGATTTATTAAAATTAAAAGATAATATCGATTGCTAATTTTAAATTATAAATCATAATATTAATATTCTATTATTAAAAAATGCAGATAATTTAATGTTTTATGTTCAATGATTATTGATAACTTGGCAACGCTGCATTTTGAAAATGAGGTTGGCATTTCTATTCGAAACTTTTTGCGCACTAGTAATTGAAACAGTTGAAATAATTGATAGTTAATTGAGAAATATTATTTTCATATACGTGTTTTACAGTTATTTTATATGAAAATGCTTCGTTATAAAGGCAAATTCATAACTAATTCATAACAAATTCATAATTAATTCATAACTAATTGATGATTATTTTATACTAAAAGAATGGTTTAATTTTAATATCACGAATTATGTGATAAGAGTTACGTTTCAATATTTTAAACGTTATAAGTATATTAAATTAACATTATTAATACATATTTATATTATCAATATCTTTTAAAAAAAAACATGCATATTTTTTTATTATAATGTTAAATAAAAATTTTAATACTTAATATAAGATTAGTGTTGCATTAAATAAAATAAATATTTTATACTAAATTTAAAAAAATAAACATCTTTTTATAAATCAATTTATTTATTTACGAAGAGGATTACGTTCCTAGTTATAATATATATTGAATAAATTTAGTAGATGACGTTATTTGTATATTAATACATGTACATTTATATATTAGTATCGTTTTTTTCATATATTTTAGTATATATTTTCAAATATCATATTTTACTGCATTTTTTGCAGTAATAGTTGCTATAGCTTTCTTAAATTAAAAACAATAAGTTATAAACAAGAAACGTATATTCAATCACGCATGTGTCATAAGATGAAACTAGCCGCAATCTAACTTAACGTCGGAAGTTAACAGCATTGCCAAGTTTTCCACGTATATTTCTTTAGATGCTCAAATAAGCATGCTTTCTGCTTGTCAGTTTTTTGCTTGTATACAAATAAATTACACGATGAATACTACAGTTAAAATTCTTACAAGGATGTAAAACAAGGTTTGTTCTAACTATTTATATGTTTTTTTATGTAGATCAAACTATTTTAAAAGTAAGTAATTATGTAATATATGTAGTGCATTCAATGCATTTGCCATAAGACACCATTTGCATAAAACTCTAACTTTAGCTCTTTCTTTCTTAAAAATTAGACGGTCACTCGGTTTGAAATCGTAACATAGTATTAGTTTCGTTTTAAATAATATTCTGTACAATTTTTAGATAGATCGAAGCATCTTGATTTTTCGATCGTACTTTCTTAAGTTTATTTCAATAAGTTTTGTAATCTATGAACAGATCACAAAACTCTCAATAAATTTTAAGTATTTCAGAAATGATACTTAAATATATCAAAATATACAAATAAATAAAGAACTAATGAAAGTTATATCCGCGGTTATTAATGCGAAAATAAAAATCGTTTATTATCGAAAAAATATATAATTAATTACACATAGACGTGTTCGGCTTGTCTTCGAGCCATCATCAATATGTCTAAACATTTGTTGTAAATCTCTCACTTCTTCATGGCGAGACAGAAGAGTGGACAGAAGAGCGACTCAATCTCTTTATTCTATTGACAAAGATTGATAGGTCCAATGGCAACGAATAACAGATGAAAATCTGTATAGCCATAAAAGATGTGACATCAAAAAATAATTAAAATAAAAAAATCCGCAGATTGTGCGAAACAAATTCACTACAACATTCTAATTATTACAACGGTTAACAATCGAGTGACAAATATATGTTTAATTGATACTCAAACAATATTCAAATTTATTATGTCGACATAATAAATTTAAATATTATTTAAGTATCAATCAAGTATATATTTAAATATCAACGCGTTCTCTCTATACATATCAGTTATTGCGAAGAATATTTCCGAAGTGATTGAGCTGGCTAAGACACTCTTCCCGGAAAGTTGGAAGAGGTCCCAGGTTCGAATCCTGGCTGAGATAATATTTTTCGCAATAAATTTCTTTCTTTTTTTCTAATTTAATTTAGGAGGGATTATTAGCGTTTCAGAATAATTGTGTTGAAACCGAATGTTACTGACTCGCAATTATATTTAGAATAAATTAATTCAATAAAAGAATATATAATGTATTATTTGTAATATACAAAATTTGATCGATCTTGGCTTTCTTTATCGTATTTAAATATTTTTGTAGTATTAGAAATGGCTAAAACCTCTTTGGTAATATTTCAAAAAGATTGCAGATTCTTTCTATGACATTTCATTAACCTTTCAAGGTTTCATGTGCAAGAATCGCGGACATTTTGCTATTTCAGAGTTGTTTCAGAAATGCTGTAGACATATTTCGCATTTTTTATTAAATATTTCACTTTTCAGTTGAAATATTTTTAAGATATTTCTGAAAACTTTCAGTACTGTATGGGTTGGCTATGTATGTATATGTGATGATCGTACGCGATAATTAAATAATAGAAACATCAGAATATTTACCCTTTTCCGACCCTGTTTCTTTTCTCTACGCAGCTCTTTCTGTTCGTCACGTGCTTTTCCTTTACTGGAACGTTCTTTCTTATCAAGCACAGCATCTGCGCGTCTTCCTTCCTGCTGAATACAAAAATATTTATGCAAAAAGAAAAAATGGAAACAGATAAAAATATAAAATATAGGTACCTTTTGAGTGCTCTCTATTTTTCTTCTTTTTACATCTGAAACTGAAAAAAAATTTATACAAATATATAGGAGGACCACAAGAAATGTTTTTTAAAAATATTTATAACATTATTATATATAATTTGCTTTATCATTTCTACAAAAACATTTAATGTATTGTATGTATATTTATATATACATAGAGAAAAAGCCCTTTTATAAGATAGACCCCCTAATATAAGATAGGTTAAGTATAAGATAAGAGATATATAGATTAATATAGGATAAATGGCGTTTTTGCTAAACTTTAATAAACGTTATCTATTGGCTCCACCATGAATTTATTACTCTTGGATCGAAAACTATTTAGTGGGCAATTCATTATTAGATCATGCCCATAATCATTGTAAAAAAAGATTTTAGAATTTGGACGTCTTCAAGTTTCATCGAGATGAGCCTTTAAACCTTGTTTCTTATTTAATAAATAAATATTTTTAGCAATAAATTCTTCATGCAGTGATAGAGTAAAATCTACTAATAGAAAAATATGAAATATGTTGAATTGCTTAATCACATAAATTAGATTTGACGATCGTAAAATTGTAAGGCGTGGAAATCTCTAATGAGATACCCAAGGTACTTCTAATATGGAATAACCTATGCACCTATGTTATAGTGAAAATTGTAGTTTAAGTATAAATGTCATTACAATAATAAAAAGAACAACCAGAATGAACATCGAATGCCTATTTTTGCGTTGCTTGATTCCAACTATTTGAAAACGAATTCTGAGTATAATCCATCGCATGCTCATTTTTCGCGCACGCTAAGTTTGTTTGTATTTTATAAACATAAATAAAGTTTTAAATAAAGTTTTGCAATACTGATGTACTACGGGCGGACACGTGTATTCGGCTATCTTTAAACATTAATATCTCGTTAACTATTGTGCAAACTGCAAAATGGTAGAAGACTTTTCGATTCAGTTTAATCTGCTCCACCTGCTCAGAGTGGTGCCGATATTTGGTGCCATCCTGTATATATACAGGATGTTCCATAACTCTTATTAATTAATAATTCGGGGAGTAAAAGAGAATAAAATTTTGAATTAAAAGTTCCTTCCCCACTTTTGATTCAGACCATTATTTATCGAGTTATTAACAATTAAAATTGATCAATCAGCGCGCAGCCGGAGTATGCAGGAGTGTAGCACGCCATGGGACTCCTTGCGCTTACCATGTATTCTCCCGAATGAAATTTTATTCTAATTGTTCATATTAATAAATAAATAAATAAATAAATAAATCAATAAATAGACAGGTATCAACAAATTATTTATAAATAATGAATACAGTCGAACCTCCGTAAAAGTAACTTGTCGGGACCGACAAGTAACTCTTCTCCTTAAAAGTAAAGTCCGCCTCTATCATTTTTTCAATGATGCTTGCGCAAAGTTCCTCTTCCCATGAGCTAGCACTGCAGTAATCTTTACGACCTTAATATCAACACAAGCTGTGCATCTGTGCGATTCAAATGGAAAGCACCAACTGTTGAACATTTACTATGTTTACATTCGTGTAATCGGGCCTTATTGGTTAGAATTAATTATTTTCACATGCCATGCGCATGTATATGTGGTAGAGAAAGTTTCGCAGAGGGAAAATTACTATATATATAAAAGATTGAGACATAACTTTTACAGAGGTTAAAACAATAACGAAAATTAACTTTACAATGGTTCGACTGTAAATCAAATAAATTAATAAATAAGTATCAACAAATTATTTACAAATAATTTATTGATAATATTTTTTGCTAGTAATCTTCTTTTAATATCCATGATAAGCATCCCCTAATTAGTTTTTTCTCATCGTTGTTCTCAGGATAGTTATAAAAATAAAATAATTAAATTGAACAAATGGATCAAGTAATTGAATTAAACAAATAAATATGTAAAGAATAAATAATAAAAAGCGGTAAAACTACATAAAAAGGAAGCAACCGCCGACGACTTTAATCTTGACATATGTTGTCAAGATCATGACCCTGAGTAACAAGTTTTAGCAGTCGCTCGTTATTCGTTAAAAAATGATTAACAAAAGAAATTTGAAAAAATATCGTTTTGAGTTGCTTTCACGCAAAGCAACTTCCACCCTACTTCCTTCCCCTCCCCTTGTTTCGGGGCGAAGCGATTTTCGAAGTCGTGATCCTGAGTGATCTCCAACAAGACTTCGAAAGTTGCTTCATGTGGAAGTAATGCGCCTCTAAGCAAAGGGATGGTGGGGTGAGAGTCGCTTCACGTGGAAGTCGTGCGCCCCCAAGGAGGGGGGAGGCGGGGTGAGAATTGCTTTGTGTGAAAAGTAATTACGTAAGCAAGGAAGGGGGTTTTAGGATAGTTTTTAATATTATAGCAGAAATAAAACATTTCTTCAAACTTTTTTGTTAATAACTTTTTAACGAATGACGAGCGACAACTAAAACTAATTGGAGGTTACTCAGGGTCATGATCTTGACACATGTCAAGGTCATCAGCAGTTGCTCTCCTTTTCTGCAGTTTTACCGGAAAAAAAAAAAAAAAAAAAAAAAAATTAGACAAATTTCTTGTAATTTATTTTTACTTATTTTTTTATTTATTCGTCCGTTCATTTATTTATTTATCAATACGAAAAATTAGAATAATTTCAATCAAATAAAATTTATTTGATTTCAAAAAGCGATGTTTAAATTAAAGAAATGACGTTCATACACATACAAATCAAAGAAATTTTTTCTTTAACCGTATAGCAAAGAAACATTTCTTCGAATCGAAGAAACCTTTCTCTGGGTGCATCAATTATTATTTGCGTATTTAATTAAATGCGGTGTACATGCAACAAAATATTATTCTAATATTACTATGAGAAAATGCAATTTTTATTCTTTTTTTGAGTAACGATTATCTTTACAAAGAATATTTTCTTGATAATATAATTTTAAAATATTATTTACTTAAAATAACTAATATTTATATAACATTTTTCTGTACGTACACGCGCACGCGCTTCAGAGAGAATTAAACTGAGTTCTCGAAAAGTTCTCGTCCGATTTTCGTAATTTAGATATTAATTTCTAAAGCGCCGAATATTCGCCATTGATATCTTGGCATGTGGAGTGGAGACCGTCTGACAAGCGCCCCGCGCCACACACACTTCCGTCAACCTCTAAACGTATCTCGGATGGCGCTTACTAAGCCATCCCTGCTCCTCGCAGCCCGCGTGCCAAGCGATCGGTACTTGGTAGGCGCACACTTGGCAGTAGTAGGGCCGAGCGAGTGCGCGTATTCAGCTGTCTTCAAAAATTAATGACGCATGACGCTATTCGCCTATGTAATATACTTTATTATTTTATAATTTTTAGTAGCATATTAACTGTTGGACGGGATCCTTCCTTGCTGGTTATAATTATTTATTTGTCCAGTTTTACCTATATAACTATTATTGATTTTAGCTTTGCTCATGCTTTTATCTTTCTCTATCTTTCTTCTCTTTCTTTTTTTTCTATGTACTCTTGTACTTTTCTTTTTTTTTACTTCTTTTTAGCCTTTTTTTATATTCTATTTTATACTTTTCTGTTTATGGGACCCTGACAGTTCGAGAGTGCTTGCCGCGAATTGTATTTTATGCGAGTATGAATGTGCGCGATTTACACTTTTATTTTATTGATATATTTTGTATTGCCGCGCTCCTCCGGGACTTTTATATTTCTGACACTATTGATATGGAGGAGCATGATGTCTGCGATAACGTATCTCTCTAGCACGCGAACTTGGGGGATAAAATATTGTGATATATTGTGCAGGCTGGGGGAAGTGTCATTCAGTCTTGTAACTTTAGTGTCCATATGGAGGGAGGAGAGGGGAGTTCCTACCCACCGCAATAATACGAGGGGTGTTCAAAAAGTAAGTTTCCCTGCTCCGGGAAAAAAGCAAAACACAATTTTTAGGTTAAAGTAACATATGTATTTATTGTTTGACTTATAAACTATTTTTCTACATAGTCCCCTTGGACTTGAATACATTTTTTATATCTGTTCTGAAGCTTTGACAAACCTAGTTTATAAAAATCCGTGCCCTGTTTTTTAAAGAATAATTTAACAAAGTCTTTCACTTCATCATTTGAATTGAAGTGATGGCCACCCAAACTTTCCTTTAACTTAGGACGCTTTCGTTTAATGGCACTTTTAAGTTTATTTAGCACTTCACAGTAACGATCTGCATTTATCGTGGTACCGGATTCAAGAAAATCAATTCAAAAAACAGGGCACGGATTTTTATAAACTAGGTTTGTCAAAGCTTCAGAACAGATATAAAAAATGTATTCAAGTCCAAGGGGACTATGTAGAAAAATAGTTTATAAGTCAAACAATAAATACATATGTTACTTTAACCTAAAAATTGTGTTTTGCTTTTTTCCCGGAGCAGGAAAACTTACTTTTTGAACACCCCTCGTATATATATTTCGGCGCGCGGCCTAGCCGCTTTAAATTGTATGACTTCAGGAGGGAGATGTCCCCATGAGGAACCTCTTTGATAAATAAAAGACAATATCTTGTTAACTATTGGGAAAGTTGCAAAATGGTAAAGAATTTTTCGACTTAGTTTAGTCCATTCTATATCTGCCATTAAATATTTGGCAATTATTCTGGGACACCGTGTTTTGTGTGTGTGTGTGTGTGTGTGTGTGTGTGTGTAATTAATGTAACATATATGTTTGAAGTTTACACTGAGAGCGGAATCCATAGACGTTGCTCAAGATTCGAGGTGGTCTTAAGCTAGTGCTAGATGTCATGAACCAATCAAAGAGCTGTATTATTATCATAAGACATTACTTGAGATGGTCTTGAGATGAAGAACGAACTATGGATTCTGGCCTGAAATTTTATAATAGTGTGTGTGTTCGGGGGACTATACTACAGTGAGGTTACCCTTCACTTCAAAACAATGATTCAAGATTTTAGTGGTTACTACTATTCCTCACTCATGCTTTGAGATTCGCTATTACGAGGTTCCAGTATAATTTCATTATATTATGGTACAAACCTCTTTCAGGACCTTCTTGTATGGGACCTGAACTAGCACTGCTATTTGACACACTTGAAAGATCCCGGTCTAAATTGTCTACACTACTGCTATAATAGTGCTCTTCCTAAAATATAAAATTTGCATTTTTTGTATAATTATAATCATATCAGTATATAATATTCATGTACCATTATAATGTATATCAAATCTTTTTCTATTTCGAATATTGAATCAAATTATGAGACAATAATAACATACACAAATTTTAATATTTCAATTACAACAGCATGATACACAAATCTTTTAACGAATTTTATAAGAAAACTTTTACGATAGTATGCTTATTGAAATTTTTTTCAATAGCATTTATTAAATTCTCATCTAATATTTTTTTCGTTTTGATAGACTCTACGTAAAAAATAAAATCTTAACATAATTGTTACCTTATAATATTTGCGATCCTTTTTATCTAATCCCTCATCATCTTTTATTTCTTCTTTTTTTACATATTTTTCTTTTACTTCTGAAACATCCTTACTGTCTTCTTTCTTTCTAAACTTTTCAGAGTTTTCACTATTCAAAGAATTAATATCGAATTAATAAGAGATTTTTAATACAGAAATTTAAAAATTAATTCTATACTTATATTAATCTTGTGTGCCTTCCAACAAGCGACACAGTGCGACACAGTGATCATGTCATCTTTGTTTAATTAATTGGCAAACAACAAGGATGTAATGATCCATTGTGTCACACCATGTCATTTGTGTCGCTTGTTGGAAGGCATACATTATGTCCTCATATCTTTTATTAAATTACCATATAATTTTCTATTTAAAAAAAATAAAATATAAAAAGGTATAAGTTCTAACAAGTAACTCCAATAATACGATGCAGTAAATGTATATAAATATTTTAAACTGTATTGCTCACTGATGCGTTTGACTGGAGGAACTTCGTTTTTCTCGTTGTTCCTTGTTTTCCTTTTCTGGCCGAGTATCTCCATTATTATTTTCTTTCACCGTTACTCCATTGCTGACTTTTTCACTTGTTTCATTATTCGTTGTGTCTTGTGTCTTAGCAGCCTATACGAATAAATATAAAAAAACTTATAACTTTCTCAAATACTTTTGAAACATAATCTCCCCTCTTTCTTTCTTTCACACTCCCTCTCTCTCTCTCTCTCCCTGCTTTACATAAAATTGAATTTTTAGTGTAAAAATGAAAATAAGAGGAATAATGTCCAATATTGGCCTTGATGTCAATAAATGTTATCCAGGATATGATCTTGAATAACATTCAAGAGGTTTTAGCCATCGATCAGATACCCTACATAATACCGGCGGTACTGTAATGCCCTGCGCATAATGGAGGACATGTTAGGAATAGGAATGAATATTAAGATTTCAACCTATCAGAAACCGTATATTCCAGTGTAAGTGATATCTGGTTGAAATCTTAATATTTATTCCTAATATTTGTTCCTAATATTTGTTCTATTGTGTTCCCTAACTTTCAAGCCTTATAACTCAAAAAGTATTTCATGAAAAATAATTTTATTACAGTATTTTATAAAGCTCTTAACACCAGCTATTAGATTCTGGCATTAAAAATAGGGTGTTCCATTTTAAAAAATCAATTCGATTTTGAATTAATAAATCTTGGCGATGCCACCCAAGGTCAAACTGATAAGATCTGGAAATAGATCTTTTTGAAATTTACAACTTTTTGTCTGAAACATTTCTTTCAAAAACGTCCTTCCGAGTGAATTCGGGATCGCGACCTTTTTTGNTATATATATATATATATATATATATATATATATACACACATACATACATACATATATGTATAATTCACCGAAGGATATAACCGCTAAATAAGAGTGACATTACTCTATCACCAATGCTCTCTTTCGATCTTTTCTTTTATTTTAAAAATAATATATTCAAACAGATTTAGAAANCATATATATATTGTGTATATATATATATATATATATATATATATATATATATACACACAGGATGTATCAAAAGTTTGAAAACGGTCGAATATCTCGAAAGTAAAGCATTTTTGAGAAAAATGTTTCAGATAAAAGTTATATGCTAAAACCTCTTGAATGTTGTTTAGAATTGTCATCCTGAATATAATTTGTCAAGATCAAAGCTATTGTAGGTTGTATCTCTTATATTCATTTTTATGTAGAAATGAATTTTTAGTGTAAAAATGAAAATAAGAGAAACAACCTCCAATGGCGTTGATCCTGACAAATATTACCCCAGTCATGATCCTGAACAACATTCAAGAAGTTCTAAGTCCGTCGGTCGGACATCTTGAATAATGTTAATGCCGACAGTACTGTAACTTTCAAACCTTATAACTCGCAAAGTACTTAATGAAAAAATATTTTATTACATTTCATTACTATTTTGAGAAAATTTTGTCAAAATAAGCTACAAGAAATGTAATAACAAATGGGATGTTGCATTTAAAAAATTCAAAGTGACCTTGCCAAAGTGACTTTGACAACGCAACTCAAGATCAAACCATGATGCTATCTTATGTCCCCCTTGAAGTTACAAAACTTTTATTTGAAATATTTTTTTCTAAAATGCACTATTCAAGAGAATTTGAAATCGTCATTAAAAATGGGACACCTTGTATATACATATACAGAGTGTCCACGTAACTGTGATCACAATTTTTCCGGCACTTCCGGATAATGTGACAAAAATTATTTTGAATAAATTAGTTAGTTTTCAATTAACTACAACTTGTAATAAAAATTTGCGAAATATTCTTTTTTAGAAAAAAAGTCAAGATCATCCTAATTTTTTTAAAACTACAATTCAGAAACGTTACGTTAGTTCTTCAATTTGCCTACAGATACATTTTTTCTAAACAATATAATGAAAAAACATATAAAGTTTAATACAAAATAATTTTTCACGAAAATGTTTCCATTCATTGATTTAATACGTCTGACTTTAAGGTTATCTCAAGGTCATTAAACTCTTCATCTTAACATCAGTTACAATATTATGAAATAAAAAATACGTAGTGCCATTTAAAAAATTAGGGTGACCTTGACTGTTTTCCTAAAAAAAAATGTTTGTGCAAATTTTTAATATTGCAATTTGTAATCGATCAAAAACTGACTAATTTTTACTCAAAATAATTTTTCACATCATCGGAAATGCCGGAAAAATCGTGATCACAGTTACATGGGACACTCTGTGTGTATGTGTGTGTGTGTGCGTGCGTGTGTGTGTGTGCGCGCGCGCGCGCGCGCGTGTATATATATATATATTATTTATATACTATATATATATATATTTATTTATTACATATATAATTGTATATTAATTATATATAAAATATTTTTTTCTTGTCAGTCTAATATAC
>JAANIC010003525.1:112876-126042 GCA_017607545.1 Acromyrmex charruanus | reverse complement strand
TTCAAAAGCTTTCAATTCATGCCAAAAAGATACCCTCAAATCTTTATCAAAAAATATTAAAATTTAATTTACATAATATGTAGTTTATTTCAATTAATTAAATCTTTTTTTTTTATTTTATGTACTCATTTTTTAATCAAGAGTTTTATATCGTCAAATTGAGGCATTTAATTTGAGGATGTCAAAACCACAAAGCGATATATTTTAGAATTTCTAAAAAAATTTTTTTATCCTTAAAAATTTTATAATCCAGTTAAATGTAACTTTTAAAGGCCGTTTAAGGTAGAAGATCCCAGGAAAATTCCAACTAGATCTTGTTCTAGATGAACAAGACCTACAATTTGAAGGGAGTAACAATCCATTTGAACGGTTGGAACCTTGCTAAAATCGACTTCAAAATTTGATCATTTTTTCACATTAATAGAGCTCTATTTCTTAAGGTATATCATAGAGCTAAATGAATTGTTGCATCGTGTTCAACGACCAAAAAAACATACAGTATCACATTTGAAATCCAGATTAAACCATTTTTGCATCAAATCAAACATGTATTAAGGCTCCTGAGTAGTCACCACAGCCATATTGAATCGTGACGTCAGAAGCGAGAAATGATACGTTAATTTTTATTACATGTCATTTATAAATAAAAACAATTTAGATAAAACAAAACGATGAGATCACTTTAAAACATTTGTAAAAATGAAAACTGCTTATCCTCCCTGACAGTCAGTAAATAATCGTAAAAAGTGATAAAGGTAAGCGTAAGTGAAAATAAGCAAAAATAAATCCAAAAGTCTTTATTTATAAATAACATGTAATAAAAATTAACTGTCATTTCTCGCTTCTGATATCATTCAATATGGCTGTGGTGACTATTCAGGAGCCTCAAGGAAAATTGAAACTTTGATTTAAAAATCGTTCTCCTCTACATCTCAATATTTTTATATAAAAATTTAGAAGTGTTCTTTTGGCATGAAGTAGAAGCTTTTGTGTTGAGAGGCTGGTTAAAAAAATCTTTTCTCTCTCTCTCAGTCTAACACACACGCGCGCGCACGCGGATGTGTATCATCATGTGTATCATCATTTATTATTAATGGATTGTTGATATTTCATTTTCATTGCATTAGCAAAAAAAAATCAAGGAAATGATTTTGTCAAAGAATTTACATTTAAAACTAAATTTCCAAAAATTTTCTTGTATAATCCCATAAAAATTTTATTTTACAAGAGTAAAACAAGAAATTCCATGAGAATTCTAGGTTTCCCATTTTTTTTTCAATACAGATTCTGTTTTATTATTTGTATATAAAATTTAACTTAATAAATATGTTAATAATATGTCAAAAATTATGTTTCAATGATTCAATACAATTAATTCGAGTCGGGAAAAATTTTTTTAATCTGGTTTGATTTGAATTCAAACAAAGAAATTCGATTCTACTCAATTCGACATAAAAAAACTTTGATTTGCACATCTCTAATAGGTACATTAATAACTTACTTTCTGTATACGGGTTCAACAAGAGCCTGAATCATTTTACACAATGCTAGTGCTATGGGACGTTGATCTGTAAAACAATAATCCGGCAAGCGATTGAATAAACTTTGTGCCACTTCCCAAGCTCCAACTTCCAAAAGCGCTTCACATAATCCAAATTTTTGATTGCTTGTATATTTGTCCTTTAAAATGAAAGAGATCAAAATGTGAACAATTAATTAAACATAACTGCTAAAAAAAAATTAAATCTTATATACGACTTTAAATTGGCATTTTTTTTTCAAAAATACACAGTTTTATAAGTCTAATTTAAAAATTTATTTGCAAATTATTATAAATTTTAAATATAGATATATTCTTTCACTAGTCACGTTTCACCAATTTTTTCTGCTAAACTCAAATTTGTGACAAAAATTTGTAAAATTTGTAAAATTTCTTTTTGTTCATTACTTGTGCGTTTTCCTTCTCTTCTACAATGTCCTCTTTGTCTTTTGTTGAGATCACGCTCATTTTCCGCACGTATTCCTTGGCCTGCTTCATTACCTGCTCGTGATCTGATATAATAATTTTATCGTCTGGCACTAGCCAAGGTAATATATCATCCAGTTTAATCACACCATGCTGCAGCATTAACGCGGTAACCTTCTGCAGCGAGAACGGCGTGGCATTTATGGTGGAGCAGTATTTGAATCCTAACACTTCACAAAGTACCTGCTGATCGCTCATGTATGAACGTATTAAGGGAATAAATAGAGCATCATCTTGTGGTCGGTTTTCAAAGGTTTCTAATAAGATATCGAGTACTCTATTAGGATCAAGATTGAAATAACCTGTAAGGACAATATCACCTTGTACTTTTATTACTTTTTCCTTTAACTTAATTACTCATAAATTTTTATTTTTATTAAAACTATATAATTCTTGCAACATATAGACCTCTGAAAAAAGCGATATTTGTACTTGCAATAAAAACATTAACCAGTTATTACCAATAAGAGATTTAACAATTTCCAATGTCGACGCCACCTCACTGTCTGGACGCTCTTGATTTAATTCTACAATGAGTTTGGAATAGCCCTCACTCTCTTCACGAAATAAATTAAATTTCCTTTGTTTATAACTGCAAAAAGGTAAGTACGCTGTAAGAAATTTATTTACTCTATAAATAAGCTTTATATAAATTGATGAGAAAATACTTACTACAACTTGGTTTTTACTTTTATAAACTTGGTTTGAAAATTTTTGTTTTTCAATGTGCCTACATCTTGTAAAGTTTCAATCTCTAAACGTTCTTTCAATATTCTATCGGTCAAAAACTGTAGGGAATAAATAAGAAGTTAAGGTAACATACTGAAACTTGAGCTCAATTAATTAAAATAAATGAAAAGTAGTAACTCCGGATATTATAATATTAGAATTACCGATAGTGCCATTTTAGCTCTGCTAATCATGTCAACCTTTTTTTCTTTTTTTATATATATTAGATATATATATATATATAGTACTTTTCATAATCCTTTTCTGATAAAAGAATAGCAATGAATAAGTCGAAAGCTACATAACCGGGTTCTTGCAATGACGCATAGTTTGCCTACCGCATACTNTAAAAATATATGTAGAATATAATATTTATATATATATATATATATATGTATATATATAAATATATGTATATCTTATACCTTCTCAGACTCTTTCACAATATAATAAAAGTTACTCCTTTCTTCATTATGAGCTTCTGCATCAATTAAAGTAAATATGTCCACTATTGCAGATGGTATAGAACCATCAAAACTCTACAAATAAATTATACATGTTAGTATATTATTACAATATCACTTAATTTCGATACAATTTTGTACAAAGTTTAAGCTAATAAAAAGAAATCTTGTCGTACCGTAAGTTCACCTAATGTCTGAACTACAATGTCCTTTTTTACGTTTCCATGGATTCCATTTGATATTAATTCGTATAATCCGCGTCTCCATTCTATAAAAAAAAAAATAATAATAAAAATCCTTCATCAAAATGTACAATGTCACAATTATACAATCAAATAATATAGAAAGTTTCCAGCAAGAGATATGATTGACGCGATGTAACATGAGTTCATTCTTGTTTAACACTGCAAGATAACAAGAATGATATGATTCACAATGTTACACTGTGTCAATTGGATCGCGAACTGAAAAATACTCGTAACTTAAATATAAAACATTACACATATATGTAGAAGAATAGTACCAAATATAAATACAAAATGAAAACTTGAAATAACATATATGCTTTTGACTCCTATTTCCTTTACAAAATCTCAGTGCAAAAAAACAAGAAAATTCATCATTGCAACGTTATTTCAATATGCAAGTCATCATAACTGCTTTATATATCACATACACAAAAATTTTCTTTTGATCCAAGTATTAGATCATGATTATGTATTTTGATGCTCTGAGATCGAATTCAATGCTCCATCACGTCATAATTTTTGTTATCAATAAAAAATAATTTCCACCTGTTTTAACCAGCTTGTATAACTCAACTTTATAAACTTGCATATTATCGTTGAATTTACTTTCTTTTACTTTAGCTTGCATATTAAAAATCAGACTGTAAATTGTTCTGAAAGTAATGAAGAAAATCATGCTATTTTCCATTGAAAAAATTGTGACTTGAGCAATTTAGACATTGGATTTATAGTTTCAGAATGTCAATGTACATAAGAATACTATGGTCTAATATCTGGATCAACATTAAATTTTATTTTATATATCTGTGTAATTAATGTGACCAGATATTTTTAGCAAAGCAAGAAACTTTATGTTAATGGATAGAGGTGAATGTAAATGGACATAAAGATAAATATAATATTTAGATATAAAGATATAATATAATAAAAATATTATATATATATCTGGACATAGACATAATCTGCCAAATACTTTTATATACCTCTTGTATAGAAAGTACCAGTAGAAGTCTCAAAAGCATTAAAGGTAAATTAATAATAATAGTTCGTTTTTAAAAAATAGTGCAATTATTTTTTTATATTTTTAGATATTAGCAGGACAGTGAAACGATCACCTTAAAAACGGAACTGTTGCACTAAAAGCAAAACATCTGGTTACATTATACACAAATCATTATATAAATGATCTGTACAATAAAATGCAAAGTATATTGAGTAAATTAAACAGAAAAATGAGATTCAAATAGAAAGGAAAAATTACAGGTATTTTCAGCCCTATTCGAGATACTATTCAAGAGTACATATAATTTATAAATAAGTAAATGAATAAAAAATTGATAATTGTATCATGAAATCAAAATACATAAAACTGCGTTATACTAAAACAATATGTAGAACATGTACGTATACTAAGGAATATATAAGGAAGGTTGTGCTTATGCATGCAGGAACAATCACAGTGATCATGTCATCTTTGTTTAACATTGGCAAACAAGGATATAATGATCCATTGTGTCACACCGTGTCATGTGTCGCTGGTTGGATACATAAAGCGGATTGGCATGCTGGCTCTGAACGCGTTCAGAGCATATACTCGTTGCCTTATTACCTGGTATGTTGCCTTCCTTAAATTTGTGCTTGATTAGCTTGAGGCTGCAAACAGTCGTGAATTGACAAATTAAGTCTTCAGTAGAGCGAGTTAACGGGGAGAAGATAAGTGTTTTCGCGACCAGCAATGCATCGTGTCGATCGCGTCGACTAGGCGACGCGCAAACAACACCACTTACAAATCATTTTTCCCATGCTTATCCCATGACTTCCACAATTCTGTATGCCATACTTTGCTGGCCATATTCAGCGCTCTGGTCCGTTTAAAAAAAATGGAGCTTCGAGCGTGCACCGGGAATTAAAAATCAACTCGACATCGCAGGTTAATACGGAGAGAGTAAGTATTTTTTCCCTTCCATTCGCCACTATGGCTATGCCAGGCTATGCCGAAGCTAATAACGAGTGCGTCCCCAAAGTCCACGAAATATGACTCGAATCTTTAAGCCCAATGTCCACGATGTTATGCCTACTGCACACTGAACATAATGAACGATGAACAACGAGCGGTATCTAATAAAAGCTATTTTTCACGTGACGACACAAAGCAAAGCTCTTGTTGGATATCGCTCGTCGTTCATCGCTTATCGCATCGAGTGTGCAGTAGACATTAGAACTCGGTCCGAGTTCTCGGATCGAGAAATGTATAGCCAATCAGCTTACAGTATTTATGAAAAATCGACAAGTTGATTGGCTACACATTTCTCGATCCGAGAACTCGGATCGATTTCTAGCATTGTGGACATTGAACTTAAGAGAAATGCAATTGGATAATTTTCTTTACGCATACGTTTACGCAGCTATACAAGTGTGTGTGTGTGGTGTGTGTGTGTGTGTGTGGTGTGTGTGTGTGTGTGTGTGTGTGTGTGTGGATATATCCTAAGAATGAAATCACACGGTCCGGAATAGGATTACGGAATATAGAATGCATCATTGAAATAACCAATCAGCGCTATTCAGTACTTCACCATCACGCAAGTTTTTGCTATTAATAATTAGTAATAAGGCATGTGCTATTAATAATTAGTAATAAGGCTTTGTACGTATAAAACAATGTGGTACAAAAGAAAGGCAAAGAGTCAGTAGCAAAGAACTTTAATTTAAATTAGCATTAAAAATTCATATAAACAATTACAATTGACAACAAACATTTCGATTCCAATCGAATCATTTTCAATGTAGTCATAATATTTCAACATCGTTCTAAATCAAAAATATGTACATGATATTACAATACTATTATAATTTTTAATCCTGTATTCATCATTCTGTGTAGTACGCTGCTCATTTTTATCAAAAATTAAAGTAGTCATAAAAAAATTCTTATCAGTAATATCAGTAAATGTGTTAAAAATCCATTAATAAAAAGAGAGAAAAAAACGTAGACAGATGGTAGTCCATTTAGTGGTACAATATATTGATTTTTTTATTATATAAATTATTTTAAACAAATTTGTAAAAGTAACGAACATTTAACTTTCATGATGTCAGATAACGAATTATGTGCTATGTTCACATGATGCGTCAAAGATGTATCCAGCATAAATATAATTTAAAAACTAACTTCATGTTAATAATTTGCTTATTAAAATGAAATATATTTTTTCAAATTGTAAAAACAATTATCACTGTTGTAGTATTTAATGTTTAGTAATTAATTGTAACAATTAATATTTACAATTTTATGACAATTTTTTGAACTGTTTTAACGCATTTACTATCATTTTTCCGCATCGTGTGAACATAACACATAAAACTAGCCTGATGGAAAAATGCGGAAAAGGGCACATTGAAATCACACGTAATGCATCATTGTTTTTTTGATCTTGACATCTATATTTATACACTCAGATTTTGTCATTTTGCTTCATTTATCTCGACGTTACGCAATTCCATCATATCAATCATCAATTTATTTTAACCTCTCAAAATACGATGTTTATTAAGAACAATGACGCACTCGCTATTCCGCAACATCAAATGCGGAATAACGCTGAGTTGTTTCAATAACGCATTCTCTATTCCGCAGTCCTATTCCGCAGTTCTATTCCGAAAACGACTGCAGAATAGAAAATGCGTCATAAAACAACCAATCAGTGTTCTGCGTTATTTCGAATAGTGCTAATTGGTTGTTTCAATGAAACGCATTCTCTATTCCGCGTGTGATTTCACCCTTACGCATGCCTGCGTAACATGTCCCAATCGTATCACCTTCTGAAGTGAGGCAAATGGAGTATGTTCTTAATTGATCCATGGAGTATGCTCACGCTCCATTTGCCTCACCTCAGAAGGTGGTACGATTGGGCCATGTTACGTACACATGCGTAATGGTTGAAAACATACTGTATCGAAAAAAGCATTTCAGATTCATTTTGTATAAAAACGCATTTAATAAATGCGTTTTTGATATAAAAATAAAAAAATAATATAACAATATAATATAATATTAATAAAATAAAATAAAATAAAATAAATAAAAGTAAAAAATTAAAAAAAAATAATATTAATACAATAAAATAAAATATAATATAATATAAAAATATAATATAACTTTTATATTTATTAAAAACGCATTTATTTTGTATAAAAGTGCTTTTCAAATAATCGAGGTAACACAAAATACCCGAAGTGAAACGAGGCACATGTCCGTTTGAGTGGTCTCGCGGATTAGGTTAGGTGATATGCTCACTTGTCCTAAATCTGTTCGTGTCACTGAACATTGGAGCACGTGAATGCAACTACTCCAACCACCATCTTATCTGTGATCCAAGTGCTCTCTGGGTTAATTTGGAGCATGAGACGCTAACAAACCTACATTGGTCATATCGTAAATGTTGCAAGTCACAAGCTCACTTGTTGCTTCAGCCAATCCGATGCTTTAATTTTAAAGTAGCATGATGCTTACGACGCTTTCCATGCTACGCTACGACCTTTAAAGTCGCATGATGCTCATGACGCTTCCGACGCTATGATATGACTAATGTAGAATGGTCTTTATATTTCAAAAGTACGCTAGATTTATTCGGAGCGACTCCGAGCAGCTCCTGAGAGATAAAACGAATGATATTAAAAACAGACCTAGAGGTCAATTCTGTATCTTCAAACAAGATGAAAATTAAAAAAGCAAATTTACTAGATGTTAACCAATGAAATAATCAGTATTAATATTCTAATCAAGTCATCAGTATTCTAATAAATTCGCTTACTTTTGTAATTTTTACCTCATTTCAAGATACAGAAACAATCCCTTAATGAGCGCGTTTAAGTCGACAAAGCGATTAGCCTGCTCGCCAAATAAAAGAGCATAATTAGTTGTTATTTATAGATTCAACCAATCATATTCAATCACTCGATAAGGGTGGAATCACATGGTGCGGAAAACGACTGCGGAATAGAGAATAGCGTTATAGAAGTAACCAATCAGCGTTTTTCTGCGTCATTCCGAATAGCGCTAATTGGTTATTTCAATGACGCATTCTCTATTCCGCAGCTCTTTTCCATACCGTGTGATTTCACCCTAAGCATGCCCCTAGTCGTTTTGCCGTCTTGAACTCGCCCAATGACTTTAGGAACGACGAAAAATGATACTCGATTGCTTGATTCTTTCTGGTTAAGTAGCGTACGGAGAAGGTAGTTGTGATTTTTCATGAATTATAATCCTTAAACATCTTATTCTATATTATTGACAAGCATTTAAATCGTATAAAATATTATTTGATAAATCTTCCTCTCATAAATTAATGCCCAAGTAATCATCATATCTGATCCGTTTGGCCGTTATTCGAAAATAATCACTTAAGTTTCGAGACTCGAGATCGCTTGAGGTGGACGTACTTCGGTCGGAGTGTTGTATCAACATTTTTGGAAAGTGTGACCGGCTTTAAATGAGCATCCGTGTCCAAATTTGCTTTTGTGTATTCTGTTTTGAAACGTGATCTGGCTTCTGGTATTGACTTTTAAAGGCTTGTTCCTAGAAACAGATGCTATTAATTAAGAAGAAGACACGACTGAACTACATCACGATTACATTTATATCGTTATTAGTTGCTTTCCATTTACACACAAGTGAAACTGAATCTGGAGTGAGCTGAATATTTCATACTTAGATTAATGACGTCATTACTTGCTTACTTTAGTAAAAAGACAAAAAATACATGCCAACACAGGTCATAACCTCATTTTTAAAGTGAGTTTGTGAGACTTGCTAAAGCCTATTCTACAATGTGCTTTCTGTTTTTTGCTATTTTTTACATTTTATCTTTTTGCTTCTTATCCAGTTTTTTGTTCGCCTGAGATAAAAGTTAACGAACTTCGAAAGAAACAAGAAATACAATTGTTGATAAAACGATTACAAAGGAGAAAAAAAGCAAAAGGTAAAAAACAAGAAACAGGAAATAAAGATCATATAGAATAGGCTTAAAGCGCACAGTTTCAATCTTTTGCAAATTGTAAGTAAAAACCCAGTTGAATCTCATTTATCAGACTGCAAAAGGAACGCGCATTTAACTGAGTTATGATATCACAAGTGAGAATTGTCTGAGAATTGATGTAAATAGAAAGTAACTATACTAGGATTATATTATCCGCATCCTGATTTAGGATTTAGCATGTCTTGATTTTGAATGGTTTTGAAAGCGTTCTGATGTTTTTAAATAGATGAAATGTCCTGATTGCCATAGAAAATCAGTAGCTCAGAAAAGTAAAGTTTTAAAACGTATTGTGTATATTTTTCTATTTTGACAAAAAAAGTGGATGTCCATTTCATAAATATTCTGCATTTATTATGGAACATTTCGGAATGAATTCGGATCGGAATTATTCTGTTTTTCCTAGAAAACACAATAGAAATCTATAGAATAATTGAATAATTTTGATTGAAATCTATTCTGATTTTCCATGATAGGTACCCTGATTTTTTTTGTATTGGTCATATAATAATCTTAGTTACAGACTCATTCAATACTGTAGACATTAAATCCAAATAATAGTTATAATAAATTAAATAGTGTTATGAATTTGTTGTATGCATGAGATGTGCAGATTTATATTTTATTCAATTTAAGATATTTTTAATGTGAATCTTTTTCATGAGATAGTTACTCAAATATATGGTGCGTTCCGAGTTACGCATAATGCATTATTTGTTCTCGTTGTTTACCAATTAATAAAGAAGGATAAAACGATACATCATGTGCTTCATGTATAACTTGAAATGCACCCATAGTGATATTAAGTACCACAGAAACTTTGTGTCGTTTTTTCAAGAGATGCTTATAGGGGGAGAAACAATATGAACTTTCCATAGTATCTAATATATGTGTACAATCATGTACATTTGTTTTTATAATGTAATTTCATAATTACAGGTGAAAAATGGCTAAGACTTCTGAAAAGAAGGGAAAGAGTGCTATCAACGAGGTAGTGACTCGTGAATACACTGTGAATCTTCACAAGCGCCTTCATGGTGTTGGATTTAAGAAACGTGCTCCACGAGCCATCAAGGAGATCAGAAAATTTGCAGAAAAGCAGATGGGTACACCTGATGTTAGGATAGATACACGTCTCAATAAGCAATTGTGGTCAAAAGGCATCAGGTATCTTTTCAATAAAACCTTTCAACATAATTACTGAAGAGCTTCAAATTTACATAATTAAGAAGTTCTTTGATTATAATTCATTCAAATGTAACTTGTCAATCATTAATATAGATTTAATCATCATATATTGAATAGTCAGTCATTACTGAACATCTTTTAATATGAGAAAATTTTTCAATTTTATATAACTTATATTTTTTACGCAGTTACAAAAATGTTGATTCTATATATAAAAAAATTATTCTGGGATATACCATACATTATTTCTTTTTTTTTCAGAAATGTTCCCTTCAGAGTTCGTGTAAGATTAAGCAGGAGGAGAAATGACGATGAGGACTCTGCAAACAAGTTGTATACTCTTGTAACATATATATCTGTTTCGTCATTCAAGGGACTCCAAACTGAGAATGTAGATGCTAGCCAAGATTAATGTATTTCTGTATAATAAATAATGATGAACTGAACTCGTAAAGTATTTCTCTTATTATATATTTATGCTGAATCCATATATCCTGAATGATAGTAAAACTTACAATGTTTTATTTCCATTTTATCAATTTCCAAAGTATTTTTTTATATTATGGAAAATATTTAAACTTTGTTCGTCTTTGATAATTCATGATTTTTTGATATTTATTTCTTTTAAAAGTTATACCATTTTATCTGATTTTCTTTTTTTTCATAGTATTTTTTTGAATTATTTATTTTCATAGTATTTAATTTGAGTAAAGAATTAAAAATTATGCAAAAAAGAAGAATAACACATCTTCAACATATTAATCATTAGCAACATACAAATAATTCACAAAAAGGGGATTGAAATTATATATATTATTTATCTCATATTTGTCAAAATTGCTTATTCAAATACGTAGATGTAGATAGTTATTGATGAGATATTATTAAAATTGATCAGTGCTCTGCACAAATTTTTGTATGAGAAAAAGGATAGCTGATATTGATTTTTAAAAAATGCATCGAAGATATAAATCATAAGTATTTCAACTTATACCAAGAGTCACTGTTTTATCATGTAACTATTTATTATGTAATTTACAAATCTCATTAAAAAGAAAAAAAGAGTAATTATAGTTATAGCGCTATCAATCAATGATGGCAAAAAATGAATTCGGTTACACATCCATTTCATTATTCTTTTCCAAAGGAAAATTAATATTAATTTTGCATATCATAACATCAGTCAACTATTTCAGATCTGAAGTGAATTCACTTTATATGTCCAATTTTAGCATCTCATTAACTGGAAGATTCATATACCTATATGCTAAATAGCATATAGGTATTATAAACAATTTGTATGTAATGTCTTATACTGCATACAGGACTTCGCAGGCGTGAGTATTGAGGCGAATGGCCGCAATGAACTTGGCGCGCATACGTATCCTGACGTACGTCCACAGTTTGCAGCACAGCGGCACTGTGCGATTGGGTGTATCGCGGGTCACGCTCGTGGTTTTGCGCGGCTGGCTGAAGCTCGGTGGGTCGGCCTGATGGTTTGGTCAGTATGCGCCTGATCCGGCACGACCGTGGATCGCGGTGCTGTGGTGCGAGGTGCACCGTCCGCAATGGAGCTGCGCGAGATGAGCCGCGCGTACGGCACTGCGGAGGAGACTGCCGAGCTCCTGCCGCAACACGACAACGCGTCTGAGTACGAGAGCTACTTCATCGAATATGCGATGCAGAAGGAGATGATCAATCGTAATCGGTGCCCCGCGAGCCGACGATTGCTCAGCCAGGCCGCACACCTGGACTTCAATTTTCCCAACAGCAATCATTCCAAGGTTGGTCATCCCTGGACGAGTCTCTCTCTGGAATCGCGATTGTCCACGTTTCTCCTCCATTCTAGAGTCTTCATTTAACTAAATGAACAAGTCCTAGAGAAGCTTCTCCGAGAAATTGCCCCGTGCATCGATTCGGCGAATGCAAGCACGAGAATCTTGACATTCACAAATGATCGTTAATAATCAGAAAGAGAGACACTGGGGCGCTCAGGATTCGCGTTGTCTTAAGATTAACATATTGCATTGGAAAAGTAGAGCTTCAGATACTCTCATATTTTTCTTCTTATCTTTTTTCTTCAACTTGAAAGTTGACGACTTAGGAGAAACATAAAAAATCTTATTCTGTCTACATCTGTGCATGTCAATTATTTTTTGTTTTAACAATTTCAAAGCATTTTGGATTACACGTCACAATGCTGTATATTACATAAAATTACATAAATATTCTTTGATGTTTTTTAATCTGTTTTATTAGTAAGTATATGTATATATATATATACTACGTGATTTTTGCAACAATGCAACTTTATACGCGACATTCATTAATTTATAAATTTCTCACAGTTGTAATTAATTTATGAATATATTTATTATTACTAATTTATCATTATCTTCATTAATATTTAATTATATTAAATTAATATTTATTAATATTTGTTCATTTATTTATTTCATATATCATTAATTCTTTTTTT
>JAANIC010003525.1:64190-112837 GCA_017607545.1 Acromyrmex charruanus | reverse complement strand
AATTTATATATATATATATATATATATTCCTTAAATAGATTTTTTAAACTCTTCTCTTTTTACATTCGGAAAACAAAAGAGATTCTTTAAATAAGCGCCACTACGGTCTGAATGTTAAGATGTTGAACTATTATATACATTCATTTAAATGAATTAATTTCAGAAATGATAATTGCGTGCCGATATGATTGTCGGACTTTCAAC
Organism: Acromyrmex charruanus; assembly: GCA_017607545.1. NCBI lineage: Eukaryota > Metazoa > Arthropoda > Insecta > Hymenoptera > Formicidae > Acromyrmex > Acromyrmex charruanus. Next base: position 112,633 of record JAANIC010003525.1, on the reverse strand, counting down.
GCAATCAATCTGAAATATTAATAATTCCCCCAAATTTCTCAAATTTAATCTTAAAAACTGTAATAAATTTATGTAATATTAATAATTCCCCCAAATTTCTCAAATTTAATCTTAAAAACTATAATAAATTTATTGCGAAAAATATTACCTCGGTTGAGAGTCGAACTCGGATCGCATTCCGTGCGAGCGTCCTAAGCCTTTAAACTATCGAGACCTTAGCAATATTCTTCGCAATAATCGATATGTAGAGAGTTATGCATTATAGGCGAGCGTGTATAAACAATATGATTGGAAGACCGTTTATGTTAAATACACTACTTACTTTAAATATCACTACGGTCTGAATGTTAAGATGTTAAACTATTATATATATATTCATTTAAAATGAATTAATTTCAGAAATGATAATTGCATGCCGTTATGATTGTCGGACTTCCAACGCAATCAATATGAAATATTAATAATCACTCCAAAATTCCCAAATTTAGATCTTTTTATTAAAGAGATTCTCTTCTTGGTGACTCTTATGGATTTATGTTTTCTGAACAAGTCGTACATTGTAAATTAAGATGAACAGTGTCTCTATAAAAGTCTCAAATTTGTTAATTTGATCTCTGTCAGGATTCACCATGTGCCGGAATCACCATGATCCACACTTCGAGCGAGAACTGGCCGCCCTCCAGAAAGCGCGAAGAGGCAAAAGCTTTGGAGAATCTTAGGAAAAGACTAGAACAGAGCAAATTATACAAGACGAATCGAACTGATCATAGTCATTTACCCGTCATAGCCACCACGTCCTCGATAAACTACAAGCTAACTCAACAACAATTGGACAATCGACCGAAACTTCTGAAAAAGGTAGACGATGAAAATCTCACGATCGCGATTTTGATTCTAGATAAACTCATTTAATAATTTAGTCTGTTAAATAGAAGGAAGAAGCATACAGTCACATACGCAAGATATTTTTTACCAAAGCGGATATGAACTTTACTTCGATATCTTAATTGGCGTTTTATTATTTAACATCTCGCATTCTTTTATTGTACTGATGATAGCCAAGACTTAACTGAAATGTTTACATTTTTAATTTTAAATATATGACTTTGGCAAAAAATATCTTGCGTATGTGGCTGTACCTATTTATATTTTATGTTATTGAGCCATCTCTAATAACTATTGTAAAATTTAGTCTCTTTCGTCCTTTCTTTTTTATTTAGCGTGTTTTTTTTCTCTCGAGAATCGCGTTTAATTGTTAGATGATCTAACGAATTCGGGATTGGATTCCAAATTGTGTTAACTCTGAAAGATCAGGATACATTGAATATAATTCTAAAAAGATAAAAAATTGTCATGCTGCATTATTAAATGTCTAACTACTATTCTGTCATTTTTAGAATAATTGCGAAATGTGAAGTTGATATTAACTATGAGATTGTGTTTTCTTGTATATCCAGGCAATTAAAGATTAACGTCACGCGCCGGATACGTTTCAGGTCCGCGGAATATAATTTCCATTGTGTCCTTGGCTTACTCGATATGCGACTGTTTTCGAAATCGCTATGGAATACGAAATCAAAAGAGCGAAGGAACATGCGCATAAAGTACTTGGGTCGATACTTTAAAGTCAGGAGCGGCGCACTGTTGTCTCGGCTCCTATGCATGACTGTGCCGTACAGGATAATAAATACAATCGGGAAACTATATCTTGCATTGATCTATACAATCTTTCAGTTGACTTTCATTCTAACGAATTTTCGGTTTGACCATTTGCACGAAATAATTCCATACGCAAATTAAAACTTCCTTCATATTGAGATTGCATCTGAGGTGATGCAATGTCCGAGCCTGAAGACCACAGTGGTCTTTAAATTTTAAAAGAAAATTAAGATAAAAGATGTAGATATCTAAGAATTTATCCAGAATGTAGTAATAGTTCAAAATTTAAGAATTTAGATATCAATGGAAGAATCTTCAGAAATTCGAAAGAAATTATAAATTTCAATATTTGCAAGTTCGATGATTCCAAGATTTAAGAATTGTATGATTACTCGCGTAAGTCCAAAGATTAAGGACATAAGATTTCGAGAATTTACCTAAATCTGCGAATTCAGGAATTCACGAGAGTTTAAGAATCTACATTTTATAATTAAAAAATCTCAAGATTCATGGCGCGTCACTCTTACAAAAATTTAATACTGATAGTGATTAATTATTAATTATAAGTACTGAACAAGTGCTTTTAATGTTTAAAATAGATAATTAATCACTATCTTTCAATATATTAAATTGTCCAATATTGAATTGGATTTCTGTAAGGATAGTATTCGAAGACTCAAGAAAGCAAGCGTCTTAAATGAAAACATGAGAACAGAGTTATATTGCGTGCAGCATATCATGTAAATCGTAGATGATGTAATCGGAATGATTGCTCTGCATATATCACAAGGGATTTTCTTGCAGATATTAAGCAACCGACCGATGAGTATCACATATGATAGGAGTGACTTGGAAACCGATTGGCGCGACAGCGAATTTATCACAGAGTGTCTTTGCTGGCACAACGTTTATCGGCAACGGCATAACGCACCTCCGTTGACCATGTCACCGCAGGTAGTAAAACGAAAACTATAAAAGGCATGAAAATGGTCGAAAGCCATGTTATAAACTTAAACGATACTTATATTTAACGTATACTTATATACGTTATTACTCAACGTGTTGCAGTTGTGCGAGTACGCTCAATCATGGGCAAATCATTTGGCGCACACGAACACGTTCTATTATAAAAATGATCGGAACGTAGGTCACAATCTTTATTGTCGTCCTGGTGGTGCGGTACCTGGCGATATCACGGGACAGGAAGTCGCGTCTTACTGGTATTCCGCTGTGAAGCAATACGATTTTCTCAAGGAACCGGATATTCTCCACGCCAATGTAAACGCAGGTAAAAAAGAGATTATAGTGTCTAGAATTAAGAAAGTTATCAATTACGATTTAGAGATGAAAGAAGATAAGTGTTATAAGTATTTGCTCTTTAATTTATTATATTATATTGTACGGGGTGGGACAATAATTTTGTCCTTGAATATCTCCGTTATTTTTAGAGATGAAAATATTGTAATTACAAAAATTGTACGGTATTAACAGGGCCCTAATATATGCTGGTAATAATTTTTTTAGGTCTTCAGAGATTTCAAGGTCATCTCTATGTTTTTAAATGTCATGCTTTACTTTTGTAATCTTAGTGTAAGTGCCGACCACATCGGGAAATATGAAGTAATGAATTATTGTAGCATATGCGACAGTCCGGAAATATTAAGAAGTGTATATGCTTCAGGAATTCAATAATTGCATTAATGTAAATAGACATTACTTCGAGCACTTTTTGTGACGTAAGAATCATTTACTTCTTCTTTCTTTATTTACTTCTTTATTTACTTCTTATTAAATTTATCTTTTATTATAGGTCGTTGAAATCGTCTAAACACCGTTATTACACTAAGATTAAAAAAGTACAGCATGCATTAAAAAAAAGAGGTGACCTTGAAATCTCCGCTTCCACCTAGAAAAATTATTACCAGCATATATTAGAGTCCTCTTGATACTGTACAACTTTTGTAATTACAATATTTTCATATCTCTAAAAATAGCGGAAATGTTCAAGATGGACAAAGTTATTGCCCCACCCTTTATAATATTATATTCATAGATACATGCATGATATGAATTTTAATACATATCTAATTAATTTAACTTATGGAAAATGATTGAAAGGAGCATCTTTCTTCCTAGGTCACTTCACTCAGTTAATATGGGCGAGAAGCTGTTACTTCGGGGTCGGTAAGGCATGCAGCAGAAGCGGCAAGGTGATCGTGGTAGCAAACTACGAGCCGGTGGGCAACGTGTCCGGTCAGTTTCAGAACAATGTATTTCCGCCGTTACCTGAGAATATGAACGTGATGCTATCACCATCCACTATTCGGATGCCGCGGGGACAGTACGAACTACTGAAATCCACGGCATCATCCTTGCCACCATCGTTACCGCTTCCGTTGTCAGATACCGCGTCAACCGCCAGCGATACTATATCCGTCAGCTCCGGCCAATAATACCATGACCGTGCAAAATGCCTTCTCTGTATTTGTGCGCGATGGGCCGGACATTGAAGAGATTGAGAGAAAGATCGACTCTTTGCGTGCCGCGAATCAAAGATTTCCGACACATAACGAAACATGATGACCGATGTCTCGGTTGGTAAGAGCGTTTTAGAAGCTTTTCATTCATTTATTGATATATATCTCTTGGAAAGCTTTTGAAGTTTCTTAGAAGATAATGTAGCTAGAAATGTCAGTTCGATGATATGTGCTAGCTCAACAATGTTGCAATTTTATATCAACTCAACCGTATTCAGTAATTTTCCACGGAAATGTCGGCCATCAGGTTATATTGCTAGGTTTCAGCTACGCTTACAAAAGCAGTGATAATCAAAGTTATACCGAGCTTCGTCGTGATAGCTAATAATATGTAATATAAATCAAGCAGTACGATCTGCGATGTAATTATTGATAGTGGCGCAACTTTTTATTTGTTTACGCATCTTATATAAAAAATAATTCTAATGCACTGCGTATGTGTGTGTATATACACGGTGTCCCATTTTAAATACTGTATTAAGATTTCTCGAAAATGGTTATAAAGATAAAAATGTTTCAAACAAAAATATGCAAATAAGACAAATAATAACTCTCGAGAACGTCGAATGTAAAAACAAAGAAGAGTTAATGAGAGTTTATTCGCGGTATTTAGTGCGAAAATAAAAATCATTTATTACCAATTCAAAAGTTGTCTTCGAGCCATCATCAGTATGTCCAAACATTTATTGTAATTTTCTCAGTCCTTCATGGCGAGACGGAAGAGTGACGACTCAATCTCCTTATTCTATTGACAGAGGTTGGCAAGTCTCGCCATGAAGGACTGAGAGAATTACAATAAATGTTTAGACATACTGATGGCTCGAAGCCGAAACATCTACGTGTAATTAATTATATTCTTTTGAATTGGTAATAAACGATTTTTATTCTCGCACTAAATACCGCAAATAAACTCTCATTAGCCCTTCTTTGTTTTTACATTTTAAAAGTTATATGGTTCGAAGAAGGTACCATTGATTTGATCTTGAGTGGTGTCGCCAAGGTCAGATTAAGGTCGTGTTTTTTTTTTATGGAATATTCTATTTTTTATAACAGACTCTAATAGCTGTTGTTAAGAGCTTTTCAAAGCATTGTAATAAAATTATTTTTCATTACGTATTTTTCGAGTTACAAAGCTTGAAAGTTACTGCCGGCATTACATTATGCAAGGTGTCTAATTGATGGTTAAAATCTCTTGAATGCTGTTCAGGATTATGTCTTGGATAACATTTGTTAAGACCAAAGCCATTAGAGGTTGTACTTTTTATTTTCATTTTTATATAAAAATGAATTTTTAGTGTGAAAATGAAAATAAGAGAAATAATCTCCAGTGATCTTGATGTTGACAAATGTTATCTAAGACATGATCTTGAACAGCATTCAAGACGTTTTAGCCGTCGGTCGGACACCTTGTAATGCTAATGCCGGTGGTAACTTTCAAGCATCATAATTCAAAAAGTATTTAATGAAAAAATATTTTCTTATAGCATTTTGGAAAGTTCTCAACATCAGCTATTAGATTCTGCCATCAAAAATAGGGTGCTCTATTAAAAAAAATTGATGTGACCTTGATGACGTCATCTAAAGTCAAATCAATGGTACCTTCTTATGTCTCCCTCCGAATCATACAACTTTTGTTTGAAACATTTTTCCGTATCTACCACAGTTTTCGAGAAATCTTAATGCATTATTTAAAATAAAGTATTTTTTTAGGAATATATATAAATACATATATATATATATATATATATATATATATATATATATATATATTGTAACCGTGCGCGCGAGTGACGGCATAACTTCGTCGCGTGCTCTGTGATTTTTTATTACTAAAAGGAATTTTCATACGAGATAAGCATAGGATCTCGACAGACAGATAAATTCCCACAATTATTAGAGCTTTTCACTAAACAAGTTGAGCGCCAAGCACGAGAGAACGTGCCACTCTTTCGATAATTTTCGTCTACGTAAAATTATTTGCTCCCAATTAATTCGCGACGGCAACAGGGGTGGGTCGAAAAGATGGGGAAATTGTCAGAGGACGAGGGAAATACGTTATAAGAACCACACACAAATTAATAATGAAAGAAATAATAATAATATTTAATGAATCGAGTTACAATCAATATTTGCCGTCTTGCTCTCTAAACCGAATTTGACAAGATCTACTTCCGCGGACAATTATAACTTATTTCTAACGTCGATTCAACGGTCATACTTTATATCTTAAGATCTTAACTTTTCGAACGATCACCATCGGAAGTGGCGAATGTACGACGACCAAATATTCCTGACAAATCGATAGCGAATCAATAATTCGTGTTCCGAGCAAAGAATGTTATCCACGAGGGTAACCTCGAATTCGAACGATAATCCGAGCACACGATACAGTTACAGCAATCGGTTCGGCACAGTACAAAAGATACAAAACAAGACGAAAAATGACTGTGGCAAGAGAGACGAGCACAGATCAGCAGCTAATAATTTTCTTAACGACAACGTTCGGACGAATGGCACGTGGCTTCCAATTCCCTGGATTTTAACGACGGCCATTATACCGGTCACTTGCAGCCACGCGAGTTCCCACGCGCGATCTACTCGAGGCTATGAACTCGGTGATCGGCAGCTTTATAATGGTGGCGACATTTATCTCATCCAATATCCTCCTCTGGTCCTTGTCGCAATAATCCTGGATTGTGAACGTGGGAGCTCACTGCTTCTCGAATTTTCTCGACAGCGGAGAAGTTTGCATCCTCTCACAATCGATGCCGACTCAGCCACAGAATGAGTGTCGGCCGGGAGCTTTCCGCAGATTCACACAGGCCGTTCAGTCCCCCCTTAATTGGAGCCATATCACGCGTCGTTTGGCTCCTGTCAATCACACAACCTCGCGTATCATATAGGTCCTTACAGGCCGCGAATCCTTGCATCTTAGAGCGCGCAATATAAATTTCCATGGATTCCTGATAAAACTCCTAAATTATTCGGGCTCACACAGGATGTCCTGGCAGCTCCTTCACCGGCTCCGTATCGGAGTATTTATCTCTCTGATTGGCGTTTGCACTCATCTGGCGACCGGGAGTTTTCGCCTTCTATCGCTCCATTCTGTGATATAACAATGTTCGGGGCGGCAGCGGATTATAAAACAAATATATGAAATTCTACAATCTACATGCATATAAGGTTCTAAAAAAATTAGGAAATGGTCGAATATTTCGAAAATAAAGCATTTTTGAGAAAAATGTTTCATATAAAAATTGTAGGGTTTATATGATGTAGTTACTGATCTAAGTTTGATCTTGGGTAGCGGTGTAAGATCAAGATTAGATCAAGATCACGTTGATTTTTAAAAAATGGAACATCCTATTTTTTATTCCAGAATGTAATGCCGATGTCAAAAGCTTTTTAAAACGCTATAAAATTAATTTTTATTAAGTACTTTTCGAGTTAGGAGGTTTGAAAGTTACAGTATCGCCATTATTATTGGGAGTACAAATTAGTTCGGTCCGTTTTTTTGTGTTCGAAAATGCATTATTTCAAAACAAAATGAATGAACAAATTAAAGTATTGTCTATCGCTGACTACTACTTTTTCCCATCTCTCAGGCAATTTTCAAATTCTATCTCGAAAAAATGACTCGTCTTTAGAGGCGATCCAATTTTGGAACCAATTTTCGATTTCTGCGAAAGAAGTGAACCGGTGGCCAAATCGTGCTGCATCCTTCGGAACAACCAGTAATCAGAAGGAGCAATGTCCGGAGAATACGGCGGGTGCGGTAAAACATCCCATTTGAGCGTTTCCAAATATTTTTTTACGATTTTTGCGACATGAGGCGTTGTCATGAAGAAAAATAATTTTATCATGTCTTTGCTCGTATTCCGGCCATTTTTCTCGCAATGCACGGCTCAAACGAATCAATTGTAGCCGATACCGATCGCCCGTAATGGAATCGCCAGGTTTCAGCAGCTCATAGTAAATAACACCCTTTTGGTCCCACCAGATACAGAGCATGATCTTCAAACCATGAATGTTCGGCTTTGGTATTGATGTTGAGGTCGATGGCAACGATTGACCGGGCTTAGCGTAGTATTTTTTCTTCTTGGGGTTGTCGTAGAATATCCACTTCTCATCTCCAGTCACAATCCGATGCAAAAAACCTTTTCTTTGTTGTCTTTGAATCAGCTGTTCGCAAGTGAAAAAAATCGTTTTTCAACGTCTCTCGGTTTCAGTTCATAAGGCACCCAATTTCCTTGTTTTTGAATTATTCCCATGGCTCTCAATCGTGCAGAAACGGCTTGTTGAGTTACTCCCAATGATTCTGCAAGCTGCTCTTGTGTTTAACTCTGATCTTCTTCGAGTAATGCCTCTAATTCTTTGTCTTCGAATTTTTTTGGCTGTCCAAAGCGAGGCTTGTCTTCAACGCTGAAATCTCCATCCTTAAAACGTCGAAACCATTCCCTATATGATTTATCAGTTGGAGCAGTGTCACCATAAACTTCGACAAGCATTCGATGGGCTTCAGCTGCACTTTTCTTCCAATTAAAGCAGAAAATTAGAACCTCCCGTAAATGCTGGTTGATTAACACAAAATTCGACATTTCAAACACAGTAAAAATCAAGGTTTTTGTATGAAACTCAAAGCGATATAAACTGAATATTATTAGCAGATGTCTAACCTCTCTGAAAACGCCAAAATCAGCTGTCACTATGAACCATTCACAACAGCCGGAGCCATCTTTTGGAAAACGAACCGAACTAATTTGTACTCCCAATAATATTACCCAACGTATCCGACCGACACTAAAACCTCTTGAATATTGTTCAGGATTACGCCCTAAATAACATTGGTTAAAATCAAGGCTATTGGAGATTATTCCTCTTATTTTTATTTTTGCATTAAAAATTCATTTTTATGCAAAAATGAAAATAATATTATAATCTCCAATGGTCTTGATCTTGACAAATGTTATTTATAACATGATCCTGAACAACAAGATGTTTTAGTCAGTCAGACACCTTGCGTAATGCTAATGCTGGCAGTACTGTAACTTTCAAGTCTTATACTCGAAAAGTATTTAATGAAAAATAAATTTATTATAGTGCTTTGAAAAGCTCTTGATATCGGTTATTACATTCTGGAATAAAAAATAGGGTGTTTCATTAAAAAAAATCAACATGAATTTGATCCGACATTGGCGACGCCATCCGAGGTCAAACTGATCAGATCAATATTATTTATAACTCTTTCTTTGTTGAAGAGAAGGAAATCTTTATATATCCCCTGGAACCTAATCAGAGGACTCGATCCGCGCATATCCATAAATGGGTTATACATACTACGAATCACCTATGCCACTAAAACTTCTTCTGTGCCTTGCCCGATCTTGTGAAAGGGGACGCCCTGGCATCATCGTAAGGTATTTTTCTGGAGCGCCCCTCATCGTGTTCGATGCGGTACTTTTATTTATTGCGGCCTGTCTTTCGCTCCAATACCGGTTACAGTGATCTGGTGTGGGTGTCTGAAATTGTGGCGGTGGATGTTAACCACTATCAATTTCGACGTCTGTCAATCCAAGTGGCGGCGTAGGCTCCTGGTCGTAGCCAATAGCTTGTCATCTGTGCTCCGCTTTTTCCTTCTGCCACACACATTCTTAGCGAATGTGGCAAAAACGTCTCAGCTTTCTTGATCCTTTAAGATTAACTCAAAGACTGTTCTCAACTCTAGTTCACCATTTATTGTATCCACTAAAGTTTGTCTATCCTCACTCCACATGGCACCGCACTTGCTGTCACAGTGATGACACTTTTTTGTGTTTGTTTTCTTTATTCTGTTGAGATATTTCCCGAAGCAGTCCCGTTATCAACTGTGTCATGTGAAAAGTTAGCTTTCCATGATCTTTTCCGAATTACTAGTTGATAATAAGATCGATCGCAGCACGCACTATATGACCTTAAACCCTCCTTCAATTCTTCAAGCTCCTCTAAAGCCTGTTCTGTAAGGAGATTCTTCTCCGTTTGGCTTACTTGTATTCCTCTCTCCTTAACACGTTCATATATTTTAACATATCTGTTAACGATCATATCAAATCTGGGGAATCTCTAGAAGGTGCGCTGCCTTCCCAGCTATTGTCCTGTACGCCAATAATTCTCACAGATACTGTCCTTAATATTGTATTCATTTTTCTGATTTTGTTTACAACGACTCTTTCCCCCTAAGCAGGTTCCTCGTACATAATTACAGACAAAACTATGTTTCTGTATAATCTAGTCTCACTGGATCCGTCCAGATTCGGAAGGATTCTATTTAAAGTAGTCACCAAGACTTCCGCTATTAAAAAAAAAAAAAAAAACGCGCGTCAACACCTAGCGACAAAAAAGCATTTTTTTTTGCAGAAAAAGATGCCTCTCATTTTTCTCTTCTCCGTGCAGGCTTTTTTCCCGATTTCATCTGCGGACGAGCGTCCTTTTTAAGTTAGTTCTTTAATTCCAAATTATTTATAAATTTCAACTCATAATCAACGAGTTGAATTGTTAAACCTCTTGAAACGTATTTTGTCAAAAAGCCTTGCTCGTTTCGATAGTTCTTTCGATCCATTAGCTAAAAGAAGAAGAGGCATCTGATTTCTTGTAAAAAGTTAACTTGCCTCTTATTTCTCTTTCTCTTTTTCTTGTAAGGTCTCATTATATGAGTTTACGTTCGACAACCTACAAAACAATTTATATTAAAATCAAATTTATATCTCTCTATTTCTTTTTTAAGGTTTCATTTTATTAGTTTGTGTTCAAGCCTTGTGTTCAAGCCTTGTGTACAAGATATTTTTATGAAAGTTCAGTTTCTCTCTTTCTTATAATGTCTCATTCTTAGTTTGTGTTCGAGCATACAAGATAATTACAAATTTTATTTAATTAAAGATTAATTATTTACCGAACTACTCACAACAATGATTGACTGTTCCTCATCTCTCTAGTTGCTTTCATTTATGTAATTCACTTAAGATAATAAATAAATCTTTAATAACTGTATGTTCGCTCAATTAATTTAACTTCGAATTTAATTGATAATTTTTACCACGATAACAATAAATTAAGTAATTTATATTTTAGATATATCGGAGTTATATAGTCTTTCAAAACATCCGCTCTTCTTCCTATTCGTTTAAAATGCTCAACAAAAGTTAGCTTCGAATCTACGAAAATTCCTATCTCATCCCTAGGTCCCGGATGTTCTCTCCCAATACATTAATGTACTTATTCTCAATTATCATTCCTCTACCGTAAAAAATTATTGCCTTTGTTTTACTTGGAGCTACTTTGAGACCCAATTCCCGGATTTTATCGGTGATAATGATAACATTATCTTGTGTCGAACAAATCGCACCGTCGATTGTATCATCTTACACGATTAAGAGTGTATCATTCGCATAATATATTGTAGAATATCCTTCCCCGAGTTCGAGAATCCCGTCGTAGGCCATATTCTACAACAGTGAACCCAAGACAGAGTTCCATGGAATTCCACACGTTATCATTTCGACAGTCTTTTCTTTATTATTAACATAGAAAAATTTTCTTTCGCTCAAGTACGCAGCAATTATCCTTTTTAGATAAACAGATATTTAAAACATCACACGCATGCATAATGGTCGGCCACGGAATAGAGCTGAACGCGTTTGGAATGTCCAGACTGATCGCCACGATCCTTTCTATTTTCAATAGTTCTCTTTGCTATATCTTTGAATTTAATGGCAGCATCAGTTATGGACCTGCCAGCCCTGAACTCGAATTGATTTTCCGCAAGGTTAACTCCTGTATTAAGTTCGCTAACGATTCTATTATATATTTTCCTTTCAAATAATTTGCTCGCTATATTTATTAAGCTAATGAGCCTGTACAAGGTAGGCAGTTCGTCAGATTTATTCTGCTTCTTTAAAAGGATTAACTCAGCAGTCTTCCACTCTGTTGGAAATCTATTACTTTCTAAATAGAGAAATACTGGATACTTCTACAACAGTGCCAGTACCGAATTGAGGATCCCATCAAGGCCCGATGCCTTCTTATTTCTTTTAATTCTTATGTTACAACACTTACATCTTAAGGGACAGCATCGTCGTCTCTTGTTATATACCTCATTCGGGAACAGTGTACTAACAGTTTCATTCTCATAACTTTCTCATAACAATCTTTATAGGGTTTTCCCCATGGATCCTTCTGGAGAATAACTCATTCTATGTTATTTGGCCTTCCTTATTTCTAATTTCAGGCTTTTACATATTCATTTATATTCCTTCTCTATCATACTGTCATCTATGCTGCTTCTCCTTTTCCTTACTTTGATCATAACTCTTCTTAGACGATTATACTTATTATCACCCCATATGTCTTCTATTGTTCGTAGTGTTCCAACAGTATATATTTCTCCTGCTATATTTTTTCACTTTAGGCAACGAATAATTACAAGCGTCTCGTGTAATATCACTGAGTTTATTTAACAGCTCCAATGCTGGTTCCCAATTTGAATTTATGGACTATAATCTGGCCTCCACATATGCTAGCATTTTATCCATGCCACATGATTTAAAGTTCCATCTGGGAAAAGTAGATCTTGATGAGACTAAAACATTTAACTGTTTTCCACCATGTTCAGCTAGGATTATCTCTATATATAGATGTTCTGACAGTGTAACATTCTGACTGATCGTTCACCTTGGTACTCTGCCTCTAACGTTTCTATTAGTGAAACGTACATCTATAAATAATGAGCCTTGCATTCTTACATAGGTCGGAACCACCATTTAGTACTTCTAAATTTACATGTAAAGCCTATTTGAATAGAACTTCGCCTTTTTTATTCGTGGTCTTGTCCCAAGCCATATGTCTGGCATTGAGGTCTCCGCATAATACTACTATATTGATTCTATATTTGTATGTGATTTCTATATTTGTATATGATCTCTAATTTTTTCAATAGCAGATTGAAGTTTTCTGTTCATTGAGCAATAACAACCTATAATCACATAGTCATCATACTAGACAACAACGAAATCGTCCTTTTTGTCAATAGTTATCCATCTTATATTAGGATCTATCGCCCCCTGCCACGTAATTGCAGCAAACGGGGATTTCCATCTACGGAATCACTCCACCTATTGTCTACAGGGACACAGTATGGTTTTGACAAGACAGTTACATCCATTTTATTTTCAACTATCATTCTCTGCAAAAGAAGGTCTTGCGTCTGCCTGGCGTGATTCAAATTGATTTGTAGAATCCGAAGCATCTCGATGTTTCTTATAGTTCTTCATAATCAATTGCGATCCTCCGCTTGGCAGATTCCCTATTCCCTTCACTCCAATTTTTTATTATGGTTCTGGGGAAGGGGGGGGGGGAGGCAATTAATGCAGACTTCACTCCTAGGCCTATGGTCACACCTTAAGCCCCTCTCTGCACATATAGGGCAATAGAGTGCGCTCTACATTGCTTGAAACTGTGGCCAGACTTCACAATTGAAGCAGCAGTTCGTTCTGTTAATTCTGTTAGGACACTTATATCTAGCATGCTCTTTCCCTAAGCATCGACAACATTGAAGAATTCTTCTTTTTAGGAGTTCTACTGTAATTCCTGCCCAATCAATGGACAATCCACCTTTATTTATTATTAAATGAGCTGCATTCAACGGCATTGAGCCCACATCGACCCTATGTCATTTCTACCATATCTTGTTAATTTCAATTTCGTCAATCTTATATCTACCTTTTGCAGAAATTGCAGCAGCTATCTCCGAGGGACTAATGGAGTCATCCAAACAGGATAATATTAATTCTGTATTACGTGTAGATCTACTGATTACCACCTCATTTTCCTTAAAAGTATCCTTTAACCTGCCAGTTTATCTGCCTTAATAATCGCATTTTCTCCTGGAATTTCTAATAAAAGATCTCCTATGACTACTCTTTTTATTTTTAAATCATTAATCTCAAGTTTCTTCCAGTGGAATTTTATCCCTCGCCTTTTTCATGACATCCGCATATGAGGATTTACCTCCCTCCTTGACTTTCAAAGCCACAGCAGTTGAGGCAGGTGGCTTTTGCCCCATAGTAGATATCATCTGCGTCGCATCCCTATTTTTCCTCACTACTCGAGTATTTAAGACACTCATTTCAGTCAGGGTCTCATCTGTTCCCTTGGGTCTTTTTCTTATCCTCCTTTTGTTCTATCTTGTTTTCACTGACCATCTATTTCGTCTCCTGTATATATTCGGCAATTGCTTCTGCACCACTCTTCTCGACGTTCTATCCCGATTGCTCCCTGTCTGACTTGAGGTACATCGGTTTTGCGTCTCCTCATACGATTTTCTCATGAGGACAATTAATCAATATTCTTTGTAACAGAAATTTCTCTTAACGAAAAATACTTATTCATCTCTTTGACTACCAAATCAGCAACCATTGATGGTAGTCTTTCATATATCTTTAATAAGTTTTTACTTATTCTTATGTTCGAAACAACTTTGGAAAGTGATCTCCCATTCTTTTTACCCTGATTTTCTGAAGTAGCATTCGTTGTTCTCATTCCTCCAACTCTCGGTTCTGCTTGAGACTTCTTAAGACTAATTTATCCTTCGATGGTGAGGTTACTGACTTTTTTGCTTTCCTTGGGGGGGTTGTCTCCTCCAATAATTGCCGAAGCCTTTCATTTTCCTTCTTAAGCTCTCCCATCTGTCTCTCTAAATCTTTAATCTGACTTCTATAAAACAAGAAGTCAGTGTCAAAAATTCTACTTTTTTCAGCACGATTATCAACTGAAGTCACATCCTTTCTTTTTGAAAGCGGAGATAGTCCCAAAATCCCTTCCAGTTTTCTCTTGATCCGTATTATAGAAAGTTCTTTTTGGATCTTTTCCAATATTTTCGTCACTTCTTTCGGACTCAGTCTCTACTCTGTTGATACCACTTTCGTCCTCTTGTCTGTCAATACTGTGAATAAGTCTACTGGCTTTAGGGGAAATTGACTCTTTCCGTTTTTATCTTCATGGACACTAATTCAACCTAGTAACGAAGGATTAAGGCTGAGCCTTCCTCATAAACAGCGTTCTTCGCAATTGCGAATAAAGAGGCGAACCTCCTACCTTCCACAAAAAATTCAAAAAAGACAAGAAGCAATATCAAGAAGCAGGACCACGCGAAATCAACCACCAAAGAGATAAGCCCCCAAGTACGAGCACGGAGTCAAGCCCAACCACGAGTGTTGGATTGAAATACCTAGTTAAATCCAGGAGAACCCGAATTCTCGCCCGCTCGCTCCAAGTCGACAAGCGACCTAGCCACTATTGAGAAATTACCCAACGAGAAGCCAAGCGACCACGCAGGAAAAACACAGGGCACCCACCTAAGAAGATTACGCACGATCTCACAGAAATAACCGCCATCATTTTATAAACCTTACAATTTTTCTGAAACATATTTCTAAAAAATGCTTCGTTTCCGAGATATTCAATCATTTTTGGATTTTTTTAGGAACCTGTAGAGGAAAGTGGGTGAATTGTGTGCACCTTAGGACATTTATTGTTGTTTTGGAATGGTTTTTCAAGTTCAAAGCGATGGATAAGTATGGAAATAGAAACTAAACATTCTTCATTACGTATCCTCATATTGAACAGATTTTCATTCAATAAGGTTACTACATGGGCTGAAAAGTCCCGGGATTTTTAAATGACCAGATGAACCTCTCGAAATGAATCCTGTTCATTTTCTAGTGGCGCCACTTATTGAAAAATCCTGGGACTTTTCAGCCCATGTAGTATATTTGGCAAAAAGGAAAAAACGGAAAAGCGAAAAAATTTCTCGCGCGTTGGGTAACTGTGCACATGGGTTAAGTAATTGCATGCAAAACAAAAGTCGTAGGAAATGAATGAATTATGAAATGTTGACAAAGAAATCAGAAAATATATTTATTGCAATATAAATATATATTAAATATATTTTAAATTTATATATATATATATAGTATGTATTAAGCAAAAATACATAACTAATATAATAATAGACTTTAGCAAAATGAAATGGCAAAATAAAATAATAACGCAATCAAGAAACGAAAAAATTAGTAGTAGTCATATAGTATAAAGAAGATGGATAATTGTATGCATTTCAAAACGCTTGCGCACAGTTGCCCGCCGTGACCTCACTCGACATGAAATATGATTACTTCAACACTTCCTAACCAAACTTAATAAATAGGGAGTTTTTACTAAGTCAGGTTTTTTTTTAAAGTCAGGTTATCTTCTTTTTAACAACTAATTAAGAAAAGTATAACATGACTTTAGTGTCTACCGTATCTGAATTTACGTTATTGCAAAAACTTCCTATTAACGATCAAAAGACGCATAATAACGTATTTTAATAATATATACTACTTTAAATAAACAAATTAAAAATATTACTTATTTTTTGAAAAATAACAAGAAAAGATGTGATTCATTTTTTTGTATTTCTCTAGTTAGCAACATATTTACGTCACATTTTTTGTAGTTATATCTTAAGAGAACGACTTGCGTAAAAATTTCATCACGGTATATCTTCATCTATTGGAAAAGTACCCAACCAGGATGTGTACAATTACTCGCTGCGTACAGTTCCCCCACTTTCCCCTATATGTATATATATACAGGATGATCCAGAACAAATGTCTGTCTTTAAAATGATGTATTCCTGACATAATTCTAAGACAATTTTTCTTTTGCCAAAATTCTATGCGTTAATTTTTGAATTATAAACGAAAATAGTGAATTACGGGTTGCGTACGGAAGATAGGCAGGGGCGGCGCAACGCACCGTCCGACACGGGTTCCGATTAGCTGCTTGCGACGCGTGAAATGCGTGACGCAATGATACGCGCACGTACACGTATTTCCTCTCCCTCCCCTCTCTCTCTCTGTCTCTCTCTCTCTCTCTCTCCTACCTTGTAGAGATGTCTTCATACCGCAGTCAAGCTGGAAAAAGGCAGAACAATTTCGTGACCGAATTCTGAGATTCTCATAAATCCACACCAAACAACAATAAGTTTTTGTTTTTCACATCAATATATCATATATCTTCCGCATAGAGACAGAATAGACTAAACTGAAAAGAAAAGTCCTCTATCATTTTATAATTTCCGCGATAGTTAACGAGTTATTAATTTATGAAAATAGCTAAATCTGTCCAGCCTACCGCCAAATGCAAGCGCGTGACAGGATGAGTGCTTACTGCTCAACGCAGTAAGGCGCGCGTTCGCCATTGCTAGGCATGTAATATTTAGCAACAGCAATTGCTGCTTATAAACAACGTACCTAGTAACGGCAAACGCGCGCCTCTTCGCGCTAGGCAGTCCTATCTTGTCGCGCGCTTGTATTTGGTGGTAGGCTGGACGAATTTAGCTATTTTCATAAGTTAATAACTCGTTAATCATCCCGGCCTACGAAATGCAAGTGCACGGTGAAATAAGACTGCTCAGAAAGATGCGCGTTTGTCGCATCATGTCACGTTAATACCAGTGTCGTTTGTAAACAATGTGCCTAGCGACGAAGTATGTGCATCTCTCTGGTCTTACTTCGCCACGTGCTTGCATTTGACGATAAGCTGGGCGAATTTGGTTATATCTTTATATATTAATATCTCATTAACCATTGCGAAAATTACAAAATGGTAAAGGACTTTTTGACACAGTTTACTCTGTTCTATCTACAAGAGCGCTTTGCCAAAAATTGTGGGCACTCTGTATACAGAGTGTCTCATTTTAAATAACGACCTCAGTTTTCTCTTGAATAGTGCATTTTAGACTTGAAAGTTACAGTACCGTCGGCATTAGCATTACGCAAGGTGTCCGACTGACGGCTGAAACCTTTTGAATGTTGTTCAAGATTATGTCCTGAATAACATTTGTCAAGATTAAGGCCACTGAAGATTATTTTTCTTATTTTCATTTTTGCACTAAAAATTAATTTTTATATAAAAATGAAAATAAAAAGTACAATGGTTTTATCTTCTCAGTCAGACACCTTGTGTAATGCTAATACTGTAATCTTTAAAGCTTTATAACTCGAAAAGTACTTAATGAAAAGTGATTTTGTTATAATGTTTTGAAAAGTTCTTGACACCAGCTATTAGATTCTGCTATTAAATATAATAATAAAAAGGATGAACTATTAAAAACAATCGATTTGACTTTAACTTGAGTTTGACGCCATCCAAGGTCAAATGGATGTGATCAGTGAATAGATCATTTTAAAACCAATTTTTATCTGAAACATTTTTTCTCAAAAATGCTTTGTTTTCAAGATATTCGACCGTTTCCAGATTTTTGATATACCCTGTATATACGTAGGCGCACGAGCGCACACACACACACATACATATACACACACTCACGCAAGCACGTATATATACAAGATGAATCTGAGCTTCTTGAAAACGGTTAGAAATGGGAAGAAGACATCTATTATAAAATTGTGAGATAAATAGGAAGACATGATAGGAAGACATTCTTTGATGATCTTTGATGACCTTAAATGTCCTTAGTTTTCAATAACAAATTTTTTTTTTAATGAGAAGGGGTATTTTTTAATTATTCTATCGATGGTGCACAATGAGCTGAATAATTTTGCATTAAATTAGAGTATCTTTTCGAAAATTCAACTATTGTCGGAGTATAAACTAAAATAAGTCAGACTGAAAAGTTGGAACAAATTTTTTATTATTGCAATAAATGTTCCAAATGTTCGTCATTTCGCGAAAAATATTTTTTATTCTTTCCTTTATATTTTCCAAAGTGGTAGGACATTGAAAGTAAGCTAGCTCCTTTATTCTTCCCCAAAGGTAATAGTCCAAACATGCTAAATCGGGTGACCTCGCAGGGAACAACACATTTACCAATCCATTTTTTTGGGAACACTCTCTCGCCTCGTATTTATATTGAAGTGGGATGGTGCACCACCTAACTCAAGCCACATTTGAGTCCTATCTTTTAGCGGAATATTTCCTACTAAATTTGGAAAATTATTTCTAGGAAAACGTACAAATCTCTTGGTTGTGAGATTCCTCAAAAAGAATGGTCTAATTAACCGAACTACCACAGATCTTAGAAATTCTTAATTTTTCGTAGTAAGATGTAAAGTGATATTTGTTTGATTTAGAAATTCTTAATTTTTCGTAAATACTCGTAGTGGTACGTTAGAGTGGTGTTATTTGAGGGTGGAGAATTTCTAGATTTTTTAAACAACGTCGCTCTACGTTTCAATACGAATATCTGTGAAAAATTATTAATTTCTAATATCTTGTCTCAATCTATACAGATTTTCGTAAAATTTTTTAGGGGTGTAAAAATTCTTCTTACGAAATGACAATGGTTTGGAAAGCGTGCAGCATACAAATCAGCCGCTTGTGTAGCATTTTGTATACACTTATCGTAAATTATATCAAAAACTTTTTCAATAGAATGTAACATTTTTAAGAAACTTTACTTACAGTGATCTGTGTACTTGTCAATTCCAACTCAAATCTAAATATGAACGTGCTAATTTTCAAATAAGATAAAAACTCAATATTTCTTAATAAATGGATCGGTAAAGGTAGTTTTGTATTATTCTCCTTCTTTCATGATTTAAAAGTTAGAAGCTTTTTAAGAAGCTACAGGCATGTTTCAATCAACATAGTGAATATTTTGAACAGTCTGACTTATTTTGACTTATATTCCAATAATTGAATTTTTGAAAACATATTCTAATGCAAAGTTATTCAGCTCATTCAGGACCATCAATAGACTGAGTAAAAAATACTCCTTTCCATTAAAAATAAGTTTTTTTATTGATAAGATGAAAACTAAGGACATTTATGATTATTCAAGGTCATCAAAGTATATCTCCCTACTTATTTTACAATTTTGATAATATGTATTTCCCTCTTATCTCTAATCGTTTTCAAAAAAAACTTGGTGAATTTTTTATCACTCATCCTGCATACATATACTTCAAAACACACACACACACACACACACACACACACACACACACACACACACACACACACATGCGCGCGCGCCCTCGCGTATGTATGTATAGGATGTTTGGAATTTAAATGTCAAAACTTCGAGAGCGTATAGGAGATCGATAAACTAAGAAAAAGTTCTGTGGAGAAGTGTTCGTTTCTGCTTCGTTTTGAAGAATATATATACAGGGTATCTCAGAACAAACATTTGTCCTTAAAATAATACATTTCTGACATAATTCTAAGATAATTTTTCCTTTGTCAAAATTCTATGCGTAGCTTAGTTTTTGAATTATAAACGAAAATAGCGAATTATGGATCGCGTACGGATAGGCATGGGTGGCGCAGCGCATCGTCCGAAGCGGGCGCTGATCAGCTGCTTGTTACACATGAAACGCGTGACACGATGATACGCGCACGTACACGTATTATCTTTTCCCCCCTTTTCCTCCCTTTCTTTCCTATCCTAGAGATGTTTTATAGTCGCAATCGAGTTGGAAAAAGCAGGATAACGTTGTGACCGTGAATTCTGAGATTCTATAAACCCACACCAAACAACAATAAATTTTTGTTTTTCACAATTGTACCACGATCACCTTTACACGATTTTTTATCTTTCACATTAATTGTATTGTTACGTCCAAGCTCCACATGCATAGAGCTAAGAGAGTGAACGAAACAGGAACCGAATTATTAGACCGATTTGATTATGTCCAAGCTTCGGACCGCAAGGGAGCTGTGAGAAAGGATCGACGCAAATCGAGAGCACTTCGCTTCGTCCTGAGGCTCCTAATGAGCGGGGGATCGAATGGAGGACGAAGTGGAAACCTCAACTCGTGCTCCGCTAAGCGGACACACGAGTTGGACGTACTTTTAATTTAAAGGGCCAAACTGAATCAGTATGCCGGGAGGAAGCATTTTAAGATGTGTCAGTACGTTTGTATGTCCTGGTTTTCGGTCATGGAACTTAATCCAAGACCGGGGAGAGAGCGAAGTGCATTGGAAAGCCTACAATAAATATAAGGAGAGGTAATTCAAATAAACAAGCGAAGATTAAATTTAACAGTAATGTAATTAAAGAAATACTTAGCAATACATTTTTGTTAAGTTGTAAAATACAATCCTTCTTTGGTTCTTTATTCTGAAATATATTAGCGTACGGATTTATGTATGTGTGAGTGTGTGTGGATGTGTTGTGGCAGAAAGCAGAAGAGAGACGGAATTTAAAAAGAGAAAGATTATAAGGCAGGAAGGTAGTCGGGGAAAGGGGAACGAGAGAAGACGCGGGAGCAGAAAAAGGATAGTCGGCTCCTTCGGAAAAGGAAAATCAGAACTTCGAACCGCTCGATCCCAGGAAAAATCGAAAAGAAATCGAAAGCATTGAGTCCCACGGAACCGGGGTTTTTACAATAATCTTCCTTGATTAACAGCGCATTGATTGGTGAATAGGTCCGTTAATTAGGTGATGAGATTTCTATTTCTTGCTTTCTAATTGATCAAGGGTGGAAGAGGACATTGACCGGAATCCGTAGCATATGGAAGTCATCTTTAATTTTATGATCTTAAAATTTATGAGAGAAAAGCGCATGTGCAGCGTCGACACGGGACCACTAAATACCACCCCTTGAACGTGTCATGTCTTAGATTTTATAATCACGGACTCGTGAAAATCATCCGCGACTTGACCATTAAAAAGTATCTTGGCGTCGGTTTTACGCCTCCAATGACATATTTATTATTATTTTAGCCGCAGTGTTCGAGGGGCATAGACTCGGTGTCTTTTTGGTCCCGCCGCTTGTACACATGCACTGATTTTTAGTTTATCTCGGAGCGACATTTACGAGGAGATACTGGATTCTTTGTTTTAGTTTTTAATGTGCGAAAAGAAAAAATTTTAGTCTTCTCTAGGCTATAAACACTCAATTTATTTGTTATTTCCAGCTATCTCTTTATTTCAACGAATTCCAGATCTCCACAAAAGAAAAGAGTCGTGGAAGTCCGCTGAACGTAACAGTATCACTTATAACGTTTCACGCACACTTGATCGATTTACAAAAGAATTTGTCAATTTGTTATTATTAATCACTACCGATTAATTACTTAGCGACTGAGAATTAAATCTAAGAAAGAAATTGCATACTGCAATTAATAATCAGAAGTTTCCGTCCTTTAAATTGTATCGGGTATCAATATTCACGGATTTATCCACGGTCTTGATTGATTTTTACGAACGAATTTATTGGCTTACTACTATTAATTACTGCCGATTAATCATTCAGCAACTAAGAATTGCTACAAAGAAGGAAACATTGCATGCGATAATCACAATTAAATTCCATTAATATAGCAAATCGATACGGCCACTGATTTACACAAGCACTTGAATGACAAAATAAGAAATTTACTAACTTTATTAATCGCAATAAAATACTATCGATTAATTATTCGATGAGTTGAAATTACTTGAGCGTGTTATACATGTTACTCGATGTAAACAAGTCAATGGATTAGTTTGGTACTGAGTGCGTTCGTGTTCGCGATCACAACACCGCGCAGTAAGCATCATTTATTCTTCTTACTAATAACCAACGCACTCAGTACCAAACTAATCCATAGGAAAGAAGACTAAGGAGACTCCTTTTATGTAAATAAAAGTGGACTGATTTTGCATTTCGAGTTAAGTTTCGATTCTCGACACTCGTGGCGCTCATGCACTTTGTAGTCCTGCGTATAATGAGTGCGCCGTAGGAAAAAGTGTCACGAACGTAACTTAACCCCGTAGGGCCATAAAGGATTTTATCTGCGATTAATCTTCGTCAGGAAGGAAATTTCTTTTTTAGATGTAATTCTCAGTCGCTAAGCAATTAATCGGTAGTAATTAATAATAACGATTTGATAATTTCGTTTGTAAATCGATCAAGTGTGCGTGAAACGATATAAGTGATACAATTAATGTGAAAGACAAAACGTGTAAACGTGATCGTGATACAATTGATGTGAAAAACACAAACTTATTGTTATTTGGTGTGGATTTATAAGAATCTCAGAATTTACAATTACGCAATTATCCTGCCTTTTTCCAGTTCGGTATGAAGACATCTCTACAAGATAGATAAATAAATAGATAGGCAATGCCTTTTTGATGCTTTAAGGCAAGCTCTCTAAGAATATAGAAGAAAAATATAATTTTAATACATATTAGCGGTATTATCGTAACAAAGAATTTGTGGTAGAGTATGGTAGAGTATAGAGAGAAAGTTGAGTGTAGCAGCAGTATTACAAATTACAAATACAAAATAAAATTAAAATTATATATTACAAATTACAAATACAAATATTATAAAGGTACACATTACAAAATTACGGATATTGCAAGAATTGCAAAAATTACAAGAATTGCGACTGAATTACAAAGTTATGAACGAAAAGTGTATGTTCGCAAGTATGATCTACATGATGTTGAAACCAAGAAAAGAAAGAAGAAAAAATAATGCTAATTATTCTAAATTAAGATAGAGTTATGTGATAGATTAATGGAAGATAAAATGAAAATAAAATAAAATGAAATGAGATGAGATAAAATGAAGTAACGAGATGCAAACTATCCATTTTCAGCCCTCGCTGATGACAGAAGAACGCGCGTTTAAAAGCATTGAGCGAATCGGAGTCTCTGATGCTAGGAGGGAGACTATTCCAAAGAGTGGAGTCCGAACATTGAAAAGAAAGCTGGTAAGTGGAAGTTCTACAGGTGGGAACTGTGAGGACTGCGTTGGAAGCATGCAAGTTATTGCGAGGAGGAATGTGAGAGCGGAAATTACAGGAAAGAAAAGGAGGGATTCCGAATCGGACTATGGAAAAGAAGAGACAGTAGGTGAGATACATTCTTCTGTCATTCGCAGACAGCCAGCCCAGTGAGCGGTAGTGCTCGGAAACATACTTATCCCTACACAGATTAAAGATAAAACGCAGATGTTCATCAGTCTTTGTAGTTTTGTTTTTTGCTGGCAGGTTAAATTGGTGAGGACAGCCGCGCAGTAGTTGAAGATTGGAAAAATCAGTGAAATTACAAGCTGGATGTGCAGGCGAGTCGAAAAGCAATTTTTATGATAATTCCAATAAGACGCCTTTAATGCGATTTGAGACATTTTGAACTTGCTCGTTCCAACTCAAGGTGCTGGAAATACAAAGATAGTTACTTTATTAGTGAACTCGATAAGCGCGGAGGGAGGAGGGAGGGAGGGGAGGGGGGGAGAGAGGTTTATAAACCTAGCGCTGCCGAGAAACATGGCCTTCGTCTTACCAGCAATGAGTCTGAGACCATTGCACCGAGTTCAAGTCTATCGCGGCGACATCCTCTTAAACCCTGCCAACGGCCTCTTTAAGGTCAGCTAGAGGGAAATGGTAATAGATTTGGAGGTTGTCCACGTATAACAGATGTTTACAGTGTCTTAGTGATAGTCTCAGGTTGTTGATATGAAAGGAAAATAATATTGAACCAAGGACGGAGCCTTGCAGGACACTTGCTGAGATAGACTCCCAAGAAAAGGCATCGTTAAAATCGCGCACACGTTGAGAACGTCCGGAGAGATAGGAGCGCAGCCAAGCTAAGACAGACTTGAAAAGTCGGAAGATGCTGAACTTGGAGAAGAAATGACCGTAGGGAATGGAGTCGAAAGCCTTTGTAAAGTCTAGCAGAACGAGCAAAGTGACCATTCTTTTATCGATGGCCAACCTTACGTCGTCCATCAAATTGATGAGCAGTTTGAGTGCTTCTGTCAGTCCGAAAACTAGACTGGAGAGGATCAAGGAGATTGTTCACAGACAGGTGGCGAGATAGTTGGTCAAAGGCAACATGCTCGAGTACTTTGGAGAGAATGCAGAGCAATGATATAGGACGATAATGAGAAGAAGATAGAGGATTTTTAATTTTAAGAAAGGGAATTACATGCGACTGTTTCCACGCAGTGGGAAAGATAGAGGAATTGAAGGAGCAGTTAAATATCGAGGATGCTATGAAAGGTGATTAGGAGATTGAAGAATAAGATGAAGATGTTTATACCATCAGGTCCATCAGAGTTAGAGGAGAGCTTTCGAAGAGCAACATTATATATATAAATCAAGTATAAAGAGAAAGTAAAAGATGTTAGGTTTGGCAATTGAGGAAGAGCAAAAGATGGAAGATGAGGGAGAAGCAGAAGCAGGACGGAGCATAAAACGAATCGTACAGTTGGCTGTGGGGATCGTGAGGAGGAAGAGAAGTAGGAAAGTGAGAGGATGTAAAGAAGAGGTTAAGCTGATCGAGAGAGACCTCCGGCTTGAGATTTATAGTTTTGAAATTGGCGAGATCAAGCGAGTGTAATTCCGATCAGAGGCGCGCAGAGCTAGGAGCAAGTCGTAGATGGTTAGATATAATTATTTTTGGCGTTGTGTCAAGCCAAGGGATCGGTAGCCTTTTAGCTATGAACGATTGCAGAGGAACGAGATGTCTATGAGATACGTGCTTAGGATTGCAACTTTTTTTATCGACTGTGAAGGTTAGGGTAATACTGGATCAAGAGAGCGTATTGTGGTAAGGTTGAATTTCGAATAGTCCCTAACGTTTATAGTGCGCGGTGGAAGTCGCACTATAAGCGTGAGGAAGTCGGTAAATGGAGATTAAGGGAAATTTCAATTAGATCATGGTTAGAAAGGAAAGAAAGAGGATGCTGATTGTAAGACGAGAGTAGTGATTGGTCGCTTATGAAACAGTGGTCTAGGAATGAGAGGAAGATGTGTAATGTGTGTTAGGAAATAGAGTGATGAAAAGATGATTGCTTAAGCAGAAATTATGCAAAAAGCCGGAGTCAAAGGAAATTCGGTTCAGATCAATGTTGAGATCGTCAATGATCACTGCAGTGAAATAAGAGAGAAGGTATTTCTTGAAGTCAGCCTGGAAGACGGAAAGGTGCCCAAGCTTTGGAAGACGATAAACAATCATGAATAAAAGTAGATTTTTTGGTAGAAATGCTAAAGAGAAGGTATTCAAACTAGTCACAGTACAAAGCGGGTGACAAGGCGAGAATCGTGACTCCGATGCCGTTAGCTACGTAAACACCTACACCTCCTCTCCTCTTTCAAATGGAAGAGACGATATCCAAAAAGATCGACAAATGAGTCCGGCACATGAGGTTTTAGCCATGTCTCGGACATTGCAATTATATCGTATGTGGCTCTGAAAAAATGGTCAGAGAATTCTGAAAAGTGGAGGAAAGACTGGCAGTTCACACAGATACAAGGACCCGAAGGATGCTGAAGAGGCAGGAGTCAATAGCCACTTTTTGCTTTTAAGCGACGGTTGCTTGGGTTTAGCATCCAGAGCACCTACCATGGACGCGAACAGAGGACGAGATGGACAGACACCCCTCACACCATCAGGAACCCGAGGGGGGATCACGATAGCGGATGCAGTTGAAGGAGCACCAGCAATAATCGAGTGCAAATGCTCCCAATCGCGCAGGCGAGTAGGGGAGGCAGAAGGGTAGCTCCTTACGTATACATTCCCGTTACGCATCCATGAGTGATGTAATCGTCTCTCGCTGACTGCGCGCTTGGTCTCACCGAGACAGCGCCGAGTGATAGCAGAAAGCTTCTCGTTCAAGTCAATCGTCCGGCAAGAATCCCGGAATCTCTGCCCCGTTCAGAAGCCCCTTAGGTCGCTTCATCGTCGATCCATCTATTGCAAATGCTGGGCGAAGACACCTGGCGACTTCAATCTTAAGAAAGGAGGCGATAGATGCAGTGGTGCCGCAAGTGTGTTTTGAAATATATGCACGTGGACACACACATAGCATAGGCACGTGCGACCCGAGATGTATGTATACAGCATTATTCGAAGGCGCGTGCTCATTAGATCGTTGGAGACAAAAGGCGATCGATATCAAATTTTCTCGGAGATGAAATAGATATGATTGCGGCCAGAGACGTCCACAAAGACCAATGCCAATACTTACAGATGAGGAGAAGTATCAAGCGAGACAAGCCCTGACCAATGATTTGAAAAACGAAGACCTCGCAGGGCAGCGAGCGGCAGAAATTATCCTTAAATACGGAATGATGAAAAGCATGTCTGTCTACACTCACGCGAGAGAGAGAGAGAGAGAGAGAGAGAGAAAGAGAGAGAGAAGGGGGGGATACGTGCGCATATCATCGTGTCACGCGTTTCATGCGTCGCAAGCAGCTGATCGGAACTGAGCTCCCCTCTGTCTATCTTCCGTACGCGATCCGTAATTCGCTTACTATTTTCGTTTATAATTCAAAAACTAAGTTACGCAAGAGAATTAGAATTTTACTAAAAAAAATTGTCTTAGAATTGTCATAGAATCAAGAATACATCATTTTAAAGACAAATATTTGTTCTGGGATACCCTGTATATGTATACAAGAGTCTCGAAATTCGAGAGCAATATTACAGCGTGAAACTTCGTGAAAAATTAAATAATGGAAGTGCATTCCATTTTTTTCCGCAAAATAGTTTTTTAAGTATAAATACTTAAAGTCTAGCCAATCTTAAACGTTGATTAAAAAGTCATTCGTCCGTGTGACGTGCATGCAATGATATTAGATGTCGAACACTTCACGATCACCGACACGAAACAAAACATGTTTTATAAGTTAGCGGAACAAAGTGAGCAGAATCAGTCCAAACCAGAGTTAGGCATAATTGATTCATAAATGTAATTAAGTACAATTAATTACTTTAATTACAATTATTTTAATTACAATGTAGTTACAATTACGATGCAATTGCAATTATAGGGGAGAGTGGCCTAAATCAGATCGTATTCTTAATAGGACCTTTTTAATTTAAATGAATAAATGGATTGAAATGGTTAAGCAGATTTGCGTGCTATTTATAATGTAAAGTCCTCATAAGACACCAAATATGTGACAGCAGTTTGACAGTTCTCTGTCATAATATTCATAGTCCAGACGCAAATATGTATTTTCAATCATTGTGCGAAAATTTTTTTAAAAAAGAAAATCCTTATAAATTATTATTTAAAAAGTGTTAAAAATTTGAAAGGTAATTGATTTAAGATAATTAAAGAGTATAGAATTAAAAAAAATATCAAGCATTTTGTGATCATTTTTGCGCTTTATTGTAAAATTTGTTCTAAAGTTCGAAAGGACCCGTGTCGGATCTCTTTTTAAATCTTCAAATCGGATCTACAATAGATAACTTATAGACCTAATTGTAGTATACTGGTGATCAACCGACCAGATATGATCCAAGAAATTAAATCAGTAAAATATTAGTCATCAGACTCAGATTAATTGAGTTTTATTGATTTCATTTTTAATAAAAAATATAAACTGTCAGTATTTTTTTTTAAATAAAATTTTTATTAGGATCCAATATCAGGGTTGAAACGTTGTATTTAATTAAATTATTATATAGATTTACACACGAATAACTTGTGTCAGTTCACATTGGCTTTTTCTTTGTTTTATCATATTTGATTTGTTTATCTGAGGAGCCTTTATTTATTTAAATTTTATAAAATTTTTATCTTCGACTGTCAAATTGCTTGTTTTTATTTAATATTAACAAAAATACATTAAAATATTTTAAAATTTTATCTGAAAGTCCATAGAAATAGGAGTGTCCGATTTGGAACCTATAGTTCGGAACTATAGGTTCCAAATCGGACCGGAAAAAGCGTTTTGACATTTTCCATTATAATTCAACACAGATGAGAGATACATCAAAATGCTCTCAAGCAAAAATGAAAAGAATTAAATTCGTAAAATAAAATGGCTTAATTAAAATAAAATTATAAAATAGAAGGTCTATAAAGGAGCACAAACTGGATCTTTTAATGTACAAATTAATAACATTAAATAAAACAATTTACAGACGTTTCCACATGGATCGGGTCATTTTCAATGTAAGTCGCAGATATTTATATAAAGATGTTATAATGGAATAAATTAATCGCTTTCGCCTACAATATCGTGTAACTTGTAAGGAAATCGGGCCAAATATGTGTATTACGCGTGAGAGCCGTGGTACGTCAATCGGGCCAAATGTAAATAGCGGCGGATAGGAACGGTCCTATCCTCAGTAGATAATCGTAAAACGGTTGTAAAACTGTTGTATTGGCTGCGTTCAGCAGAACACAACAGTTCTGCAACTGTTTTATTCTCTGCTGAGATAGGACCATTCCTCTTGATCTAAAAGTATAACTCAATCAGCGCGAAGAAAACTTCCAACAGTTGCAAAATAAACGTTCTATTGAACGTAGCCATTCCGCAGCCATCGATTATGACACGCACTATCGGAACTTAAATCGTATGACAAGGGGTTAAGAAAAAATAGAATCTTTATGAAAAGTGTGATAATACAATATTTTTTGCAATTAGCATTTCGTTGCGTAGAGTCCTTATCCTACGCTGTAATTTCTTAATAAAACAAGGTATATGAAACCGTTACAATCTTTTTTGAAAATACAATATATTTTTTTGGAAATTGTGGAGGTTGATGTAGAGTTCTTAGATCTTCTACAGTTATTGTTAATTTTGATATACAGATAGATGAATCTGTTAGTAGAAATCTATTAATTACAATAAAATATGGCAATAACAGTAAATTAATAGTAATAAAAATATACCTTGGTGAAAATTAGTCCAATTAATAAAATTGTCGTTAAATATAAACCAAAGAAGCATTGCTACGATCAAGAGTTGATTGTCAGAGGAACATTGTTAACAAAATGAGATTGAAGAATAAAGAAATAAGTGGGAATGTAGAGAGGAAATGGGGAATAAATATGGGACGGAAGAGGGAAGAGGAAAGAAGAAAGGATTAAGGAGAAAGAGATTGTAAAACGTTAAGATATGATTCCGGTAATGATTCAATTTCGTTCTGTTCAAACCTTGTCTCTGTCTTTTTATGTGGGCCATCTCCGATAATCTCTTTGTAAGAGAATTCATTATCAAAAATTTTAACATCGTCCCATTTGAAATTACGGTTAAAATTACGGTGATCTGTAATTATAGATGGGAACCTGTTTTTTTATTAATATCAGAACGATGTTCATGTAGTCTGGTTTTTAACTTTCGTTTTGTTTGACTAATATAGCTTAGCATCACAATTTTCACAGGAGATTTTGTAAACGTCCTGATGTGATACCAAATCTAATTGGTCTTTTCCTCTTACAATATAATTTTTTAAAGTATATTCTGGATAAGCTATCTTATAATGAAATTTTGAAACTGTGGGTAAAAAACTTTCGGATATAGATTTGATGTACGTTGTAAACAATTTTTCTTTTATGTGAATATTATTCTGGATTTTATTGTTATAATGATATTTTAGTCTTTCTTATATTACAGAGAAAATCGAAGGAAGTGAAATGGAATGCACTTTCATTACTTAACTTTTCATGAAGTTTCACGCTGTTATAATGTCCTCGAATTTCGGGACATTCTGTATAGGTTGTCTATTTTCATCAATTACTGTCTCGTTAACTATTTCGAAAACGGTAGAGGATTTTCCAATTCAGTTTAGTTCGCTCTATGAACACAAAAAATGCCAAAAATTACGTGCACTCCGTATATATGTTTAAAGGCAGAAAGGCAGAATGTTCTAAAAAAAGACAAGTAAAATTAATAAATTTAAGAAATATTTCAAGAGACAATTATATAATTGAAATCCTATTTGGCTAAAAATAACATGACCAATAGATATTGGAGTAGTACAAAGTTCCTCGCTTTCTCTTGATAAAGTTCCAATTTCTTCTTTTATGTACAAGTGACACAAAGATTTTAAAGAGTTACGTCACTGTCCATAATAGACAATAGAAGCTCAAATTTAGAGTAGCAATACTTATTTCCAGTTTGGAAAAAAGTTAAAACAATCAGAAGACAGTTTGTTTTCTAATTTTTCTAATAGTCTGGGAGATGATGACTAATTTGGTCTTCATTTGTTATCGCTTGAAACTGTCATTAATTCGTCATTTATTTGGTAAACATGAAGAAAATGTAATTATGGTGGACCTTCCGCGGTTTTAAAATTGATGATGTATGATTGAAGTTGTAAAAAATTTTTTGCTTTTTTCCTAATATGTTACTTCTTGGCGTTTGTTTCTAGTGATAGTTTACGTAAAAAAAAAAAAAACCCGATCGGAAGGTAAGTGCCATACTCTTTCTGTTTGAAAATTTATACATGCCATACCGACATCTTAAGCCCACTCAAACGGTATGGCATATGAATTAAATTTTCAAATAGAAACGATATGGCATCTACCTTCCGATCGGTTTTTTTGACGTAAACTCAGTAGAAATGAACTAGGAGGTAACATATTAAAAAAATTAGTTTTTTTTACAACTTCAATCACAAGTTATTAATTTTAAAATCACGGGATGTCTGCCTTACTTGTGTTTCAAGTGGTAACAAATGAAGACCAAATTTGTGTTATCTCCCGGACTATAAATTTATACGCTAACTATTCATCATATTTCACGTGAA
The DNA here is from genome assembly GCA_017607545.1 of Acromyrmex charruanus. Classification (NCBI taxonomy): domain Eukaryota; kingdom Metazoa; phylum Arthropoda; class Insecta; order Hymenoptera; family Formicidae; genus Acromyrmex; species Acromyrmex charruanus. Next base: position 80,911 of record JAANIC010003525.1, on the reverse strand, counting down.
AGCAATGTGAAATTGTTCAAAATACCCAGAAGCTCTATTTTGTACGTCGATTTAGAGTTGGCACTTTAAAGGATTCTTAGTCATAGCTATGTAAGATATATTTGAGAAGCCTAAATAACGAATTGCGCCTAGCAACGAGATATAACACTTTGCACCTTTCCGTCCTGTTAAAATTAGAAATCAATAATTTATGGAATGAGAGTTGAATTTCTTAGCGTTAACGAATGTTCCTATTGAATATTGAGAAATATGCTATCCAGATTGAACTGGAAATATAATCGAAACCAAAATCGGAAGAAAATGTTAAGCCAAGACGCAAGATACTATAATTAGAATGTTTTACGATGCGTACAAATATTTGTGGAATGTTAAGCCTAGAAAAGCCGAGTAGGATCTGCGATACTTAATTCGGACAGACTTCTGAAAAAGTGAATCCCCCGATTTTCTTGTCGATTGGCATACTACTGTATTTTGATGCCCTGATTATGAATATGATAATGAAAATTGTCGACAAGGTCATTTCCAAGGAAAATTGCTGACAAGGAAATTTTTTTTCCTTTTTTTCGTGCGTTTTGCGTGGAAAATCGTGCGCTTCTAAGCAGAGGGGGGAGGTGAAGTGCGAGTCCCTTCGCGTGGAAAGTCGTGTATCCTTCGGCAGAGGGAAGATGGGTAAAAACACGTAGTGGCAAGCATACTACCTGAGTAGTAAAGCACTTAATCAGATTGCGCGGCAAATGACGTTATCGGTAAAATGACCTTATCGGTAATTTTTATGATCATATTTGTATCAGCACACCAAAATACAGTATACCAACAAAATACAATCGATAATAAAATCGGAGGGTTCATCCTTTTGAAAGTTCACCTCTTAATCCTAAATATAATGTTAAGTGAAAAAAAAAACTAATTGAAAAGGTAGTCAATGCGATTTAGTTTTGTATGGTGAATTTAAAATAAGAATTAAAAAAAAAGTTATTTAACTGTATCGATGCTTGAGAAGACGCTATATCGAGGCAAACATGAAGAAAGATCTATGTCAAAAAAATGAATGTCAAAAACAATGAAAAGCGGTCTATTTTACACGAGGCGTGAAGACCAGTTTATGTCGTAACATATGCAAAGTATGATTTACATCAAAAAAAGTTTGAAACATGGTTTAAATTCTACAAAAAATAGAAGAGTTTTTATATATACAGAGTGTTTCAAAATTTTTTGTCAAGCGCTCTTGTGTAGATAGAGCGAACTAAACTGAGTCGAAAAGTTTTCTATCATTTTGTAATTTTCGAAATGGTTAACAAGTTATTGAATATAGCCAAATTTGCCCGGCCTATCGCAAAATGCAACGGGCGGCGAGGTAAGACCGCCCAGTGAAGCGCGCGCTTGCCATCGTTAGTACCAATCGTAAAGTACCAATGTCGCTTGTAAACAATGTGCCTAGTGACGAAGAACATGCATCTCTCTGGACAGTTTTAGTTCGTCGCACACTTGCATTTAGCGTCAGGCCGGAAAAATTTGGCTATAATCATAAATTAATATCTTTTTAATCATTGCGAAAATTGCAAAATGGACTTTTCGATTCAGTTCAATTTAGTCCGCTCTATCTACATAAGAAAAAACTCTCTATCTACGTAAGAAAGAACTCTTAAATAAAGTTAATACTAAGTTACTCAAAAGGTTTATATCCACATCTGACTTATAAGGATACATCTTTACGATGATTTATCCTGACGGAAATGGAATTGAATAGATTTATGTATTCTAGAGCAAATTGAGCATAAGTTTTTAATTATTGGTTACGACAACATGAGGCAGGCATTTGAAAGTGATAATTATCACGAATCTGCTACCTTCAACACAGAACAAACACAAATACGTATGTCTGAAATCTGCCAGACTATTTGATAATCATTATTATAGAGAAACGACTAATTAGTTATCGATGTTTCACATTTCGCCTTGTGATAATTTAGCGTAGAGTACAATATGGGATGAAATACTTTATCCCCCGATTATTCCTATAAAAAAAAAAGAACGAAAGGATTAAATTCATCAGTAATTGAGAATTTTTAGATTGAGATAGTAGTCGCTTCGAATGTTATTAGCGATTTTAGCGCTAAATAAGATATAACACAATACTTGATATATGCGTACAGCGAGATTGTTAAAGAATTAGCATCGATTATTAGAGAAAGGTCTCTCAGGTATGTATAGTAATATTATTTTGTGGCGATTCCAGTAAAAGCAAATTTACAGTGATTTTTGTAATTCGAACCTGTTGACCCTTGATTTGCTAAAGAGTATATTAAAGATAGATTGTTACGAGACAGGAAATTATTTTTTACAGTTATTGTTGTAGAAAGAAGGGAAGTTATTTTTCACTCATAGTCGACCGACTAGTACCTCGTTTTATTAAATATGAGAAGTAGGATATAATATAAAGCGTAAACTGTAAAGAGATGTTTTGTCTTTTTACACTAGATTCTCGCTTCTGTAGAATCTTAGGTGATGTTACGTAAAATCGTTGATTAATTGTTAATCGCACATGAAGTATCGTTAACAATTCGCTTAATCGAATTACTCAATTATCGCTTAATCGCGCTTTGTGCAATTTAATGTGAGGGTACCGTCTCATGACGCATATCGCTGTACACGCATATCAAAGATCCAATCAATGACGTTCCAATCGAGGACGTTAAAACGACGGAACGTCAGCGATTGGTCGGATTCTTTGATATATGAATACGCATACAGCGATACGCGTCGCACAGATGCATGGAAGAGGTCGGACGTGCGTATAACATGTGCACTGTCGGGCAATTTTCATAGAGACATATTCGAGTTTTTACGCCGAATGTTGTGCTTTTTTGCATCTAAACTATTCTCAGATGCCGTTAATTACGCGCAAATAACCGGATAGTTACTGCTGACAGAAAATAACATGAACGAGGCTTCGGCGTGGAGGAGTCGATGCGTGGGTTTCCTTTCGAGTTCCTTCACAACTCTCCCAGCATCTCTGTGTCTCTTAAAAGTTACAATAATTTTGTTAAAAGTATAACAGGGCCACAATTAAGCTTGAGCATAGCAGAGGCAGTTAACTTCTCCCTACAACAATGGATGGCGATATTGCAATGGTCGCGTTCAGCAGACACAACTGTTGCGGAGCGGATCCGTGAGCGCTCGTTGCTATTGATGTATTCTTCTAGATCATTCAATAGTAACGAGCACTCACGGATCCACTCCGCAACAGTTGAGTTTGCTGAACGCAATCATTATCTCACGATATCGACAACAACGAGGTAATGGATTAGTTCGCACTGAGCAAAATCCATGAAAAAGGCAAATAAATGATTAATTTCAATCAGACGAACTTAGTGTTAAGAAAAATAGCAAAGAGAGAAAATAGCGTGTCTCCATTCCGATAAATGTGATGCAAGCCGAGATCGGTAAACCTCTCTTGAAGCAAAGATTTGAACACTTGGCAGCTACATACTTTTTTAAAATCATATCTATTTCACAGCATCCTGTAGTGAACACCCTTTTGGCTCTGCATGACACTGCATGTAAATCTCTCTCAACATTCATATCTTAGTTCTCACTTTCCTGCAGTCCTTATTTTCATCTCCTGTGGAGACATAAAGATCGAATGCACGTTTCTCCTTCGCATCCGGCATTCCAGAATTCCTATAATTCTACGGTTACTACCATTACATATTCTATCCTGCCGCCTTAGATTATTAGTAATTCAGGTTCTATTCCTCCACAAGATATGCAATTGCTTTTTGAAGACCTTTCGAGACATTCTTGAAGGCTCCGTTGTTTTTTACACAGACGGCTCCAAAATGGACGACGGTTGAATTCGCCTCGGCGCCGACGATTGGCTCCTACCATTTTTCCCCATCCTAGCGGCACGCTTAGTGCCGCTCGCTCTTCCGCCACGAGGATCGGAATCATTTCTGGTTCCACTCTTTAGCGACACGCTGCGCAGAAATCTCTATGGATACTGTTTGCCTATTACCAATCCAAGAAGACTCTATGACGTGATCTGGCTGTATTGTCTCCGCTTATCATATGGAGACAGGAGTCAAGAACTAAGAAGAAGAAGATCAATGACATAGAGCACGGACTGCTCGATCTAAGTAGTATGATCGACAAAAATGAGAGAAAGAGACCATGGAAGACGACCAGTCTGTGTCTTTCTACTCGACGATATAATGAGAGAGAATTCTCTCGGGAGATTGGCCATCTTCCATGGTTACTCTCTTATTTTTGTCGACCATATTACTTAGATACGATCGAACAATCCATGCTCTATGTCTTTGACAATTACCGATATCTCTGATATTCCTACACCACAGATTCTTTACATCGAGCGACCTGTCCCCAACGCCGTTCATATTTGTTCAACCGAAAACGCGAACGGTACGCAAGGCGATGAGAATGATAGTAATCCGTCGGTTTCTTATTCTGTAGCGGTTATATTAATAAAGTAGCGCATTTCTTTGATCTGAGCCAAAATGTCGACAACTTTCCTATTAGCTGTTTCGATCGCCATTTCAGCGCTAGTTTTCTGTAGTCCAACAAGCGCTTAGTATTAATGGTATACGGTAAGGTTAATAGGCAGACTTTTGCGCTACTTATATTAATATAGAGCTTTATACAACAGTAGGTGAGATCATCGCCAAGCTTGTTTATAATGACATACTTGAAATGAAGAAGTTGGGGCGTGGTAAAATAGTGATGGAAATGAAAACAGCATCAACTAATAGGTTAGTTAATAACCCTTTCCTAGCAAAAAAAAAATCTCAAGGCCTATATTCCTCAACATTGGATCCTTAGGACAGAAATTATTAAAGATATTTCTCAAGAGATTGATATAGAAATCATAAAAAAATATATTGATTCTCCTTACAAAATTACTGGATGTGATAAGACTGAATAGACGTTCCCAGAAGTATGCTGCACGCGTTCCTGGGAGTCCCTCAATTATGGCATGGTAAGGACACCCGGAGGGGTTTTAGTGGGTGCAAGCCCCACATAACCCCGGGCTCTCCCTCGAGACCTGAGGTATGCGTCAGGCATTTCCCCTCCGATACCAAAAAAAAAAAAAAAGACTGAATAGACGTACAAAGTAAATGATCAAGTTACATTTATTTCCTCGCGCACTTTGTGTGTTAAATTTGCCAGACAACGTCTTCCTAAATATGTATTATAAATGTCTTCAAAATCAGATACAAGATCCATCCTTACCTAAGGTTAGATCATGTTTCTCATGTTATTGAATAGGATATATAAGCAAACAATGCAGAAGTAACCTCACTGTCTTTTTTTTTGCGGAGAAAATACACATGATAAAGGTTACACGTGTCCTAATTAAAATAACTCTCCCAAATGCATTACCTGCCAAGGCAATCACTGGGCAGTCTCACATGAATATTCATTAGTTCGGGCCCACAAAGCAATACTTCATTTAGCGGCCTCCGAAAATATCTCATTAATTGAAGCCAAAAGGAAAATCTGTTCTATCGATGGCGGCAATAAAAATGCCCCTTTCTTCAAATGTACAATTTGATTACCATAATTTTACTCGCATCTGAAAATGACAACGAAACCCTTGGATTTCGCATTGCTTAAATGATGCTATTTAATCATAATAGATTCTCAATACTGAGCGAATCTCAGGATTATGAAGTTCAAACACAGTTTACGGCACCACACACAGTCACCATGAAAGGAACATACGCAAATGTGTTTTGCTCAACACCAGGAACAAGAAGGGTCCGAACGCTCTTAGAAAGTCATCTGAGAAACATTTCGTCTCCTTCCATCCTGTACAACCCAGGAACGCTTGTCTTATCAGTTCGCACGCGGCACGGACGGCATCTCTTTAGAGTATAGAAATGATCTGAACAATCCTGACGGTCGACTACCTGCCCAATCAGGTAACGGGTTCACTTATTCTTATCATAGGTCTACATCTCAATCTTCTCAGACAGGTATCAGTCACTTTGCTAATGAAAATCTATCGTCTACTACCTCCTTTTCTGATAATCTTATTAAACTCTCTAATCAACATAATTGTCAATTCTCATTAATATCTTATTGGAGGCGCTTCTCAATTAGTCAAGAATATAAAGCTTCACTTTTGATTTGGAAGAATCTTTGCTCGCAAATGACCGAGGATAGAAACACGACCTTGAACAATACAAGTTCTTCTGCTGACAGCTCTAACCTAAATTGGCCTCTCAAAATTATTATAATATCTCAAAGACAATAAAGAAGCAAACATTCAGATCTTGCAATGGAACTGTCGTAGACTAATGAGCAAACTGTCCCAATTACAAGCCAGATTAGATGTCACATCTACAAGAAACACTCCTCTGTACAAACAATAATTTTGATATGATTTTTGTCAAATCCAGAAAGATCTATTTTATTTTATTTAAAGAAGTATTTCTCAAGGCGAGTGAGCATATGCATTTTTATTAAGAGAAACATCTACTTCGAAATTTTAGATCTTTCTTTCTACTTCCATCCCTCCTAAGAAATTCAAGGAACAAAAATTTATGATAATCGAGAGCAATTATTTATAATTAATATATATAAATATCCTAATCAATGTACCCCTGTTCAAACGCTTGAATCCCTATTCAACAAATCAATATGCACTATATGTAGGGAACTTCAATGCTTACCACGAGGATTGGTATTGCAGTTACTCAGATAGCATAGATAGGGAATTAGCCAGAGCAATGGACATCAGCGACGCCTGTTTGCTGAGCGATGATTCTCCAGCCTTCTGCTTCCTCATGGACATAAAAGTTCAACGATCGACTTGTCTATAGCCTCATCCAAGTTGGCACTCTGTAATGTGAAAACCAAGGAAGATACTTTTAGCAGCGACTATTTCTCTGTTCACATCATCATAGACATATAAATTAATCGAGTTAGTTTAGCTACAAACTCTCTTTGAATAAAAATAAACTAGACCAGCTACATTTCGATTTAAAACAACCTTCTTGGAAAGCGCATCTGAGAACCCCATTCAGAAATACAACTATCTCAAAGATCATCTTCTGGAAAAAGCAAAAGCGTTGGTGCCGTCTATCGCGCTAATTCGTGCAATATCATAGCTATGAATAAAAGGAATCTCTGCCATGGTGGTCAGAATGCCAAAAAGAAATTATAACGCGCAGAAATGCTACTAGGAAATGCCTCAGCTGGGACAATTATCAAATTTTTAAGAAGAAAAACCAAGAATGTTCCAAGATGCTTTGTAGAGAAAAAAAGCGAGGATGGAAAAAAGTAGTTGGTTCATTTAACTTGAAAATTCCCACTGCTCAGCTATGGAATCTTATAAAAAATTTCAAGAAGAGCTCGGTGCAGAAAACGCAGCTGCTTTAATGGATCATGGAATCATCTGCTCTACTCAGCTAAATGCTATGCAAAAGTTCAGCCCAGACTCATGTCTGCACGATACTTTGAGCTATCACTCAGAAGCGATCAGAAGATTTGGAACTGGATACTGTAGGTACTGAATTAGATAGCCCGTTGAACGAACTTAAAACAGCCTTGCGAAATCCAAAGTCACCTCTGCGCCAGGCTTAGATCAGGTGAGCTATCAAATGACCAGGCTATGTCTGGTAGTTATGAAGACTTCTAGCTACAATAAAATTTTTCTCAATAGAGAATTTCCAGAATCGTGGAAAACTACCGTGATCTTTATCCCTAAGGCAGCAGAGAAAGGAGTGAGACCTATCTCACTCCTCTCATCTTTGCTAAAAATTTTAGAAAAAATGTTATGCTAAAGACTAAGATGGCTTATCGAATCAAGACCTATATTCCCACAAACCCAGATGGATTTTAGACTCAGCGCTCTTGTGCAGATAATTTAGATATTCTGATCACGGCCATTCGCACCAATTTTTTGAAAAATATTCCTATTGTTGCAATCTTTCTCGACATACAGAGCCTTTGACAATGTAATGCCTAATCAACTCATTGAGGACTTGAGAGAAATTGGTGTGCCAGCGGCATTCAGACAATTTATGCAAAACCTAATTCAAGGAAAGTACGCTTATTTTGTTGTAGATGGGGAGCTCAAGGACCTTCGACGGGTGTGAAAGAAATTTCACAGGGTTCAACTTTCAGTCCTTTATTTTTCGATATTTATTTCAAGGACATCAATGCTCAACTCTATGCCGCAATTCACATACTACATACGCCGATGATAGTTATCTATTCGTCTACAAATTAGTTCGTTGAATCTTTCCATTTCATCCAAGTGTTCCTGAAATATAACGACGTTTCTGAACAATAGGCGTATGGAAATCTCTCCTGAAAAATCAAAGATGATAATTTTCTCTAATAAAATAAATCCACCGGAAAATACTATGCAAGTGAAGATCGACAAAGAAAGCATACTGACCATACGAGAGACAAAATTCTTGAGCGTCACTCTTGACTATAGATTGAGTGATAAGAATCATCTAATCTCGTGTTTTCAGAAAGTTACAATCACCTCTAACATTATTTCGTCTCTCTCAGGCATGTGATGGGGCTCGCACTCTCAACTTCTCATTACGATATATCGTGCTATCTTCTGTAGTGTGGTTGAATACGGTACTCAAATATTCGAGCTTAAAAAATTCAATACTCTGTACACTCGTCTAGAACGATTACAATATAAGATTATCTACAGGGCCTTAGGATATAGAATTTCAACTCCAATCAACGTTATGCTCTGCGAAGTCAGAGAATCATTGCTAAAACATAGATCTGCCTTGCTAACAAATAAATTCCTTGTTAAAAACATTTAAGAAGTTCAGTCCTGTTATGGATTGTCTCTTGAATATGAAGCTTGTCGCGAATACTCCAAAACGCAAAATCAAAGTGTCACTGGCACGCTTATATTCAAACAATACATAATGTTCCGCAATAATTATTCTCACATCTATTCTCACGTATATAAATCCACTTTTCCTCCTGCCTTTTTCTACGATCTTGACTTCTGCAGGTTTGTCGCACAGTGCCTATATGACATGGACTTGGTGGACTGTAATGGCAATACTTCAAATAGTGGCGGAATTCGCTTCTAAGTCTATTCAATATAAGCAGAATGCCATTTCTTTCTAGACATAGACAGCTCTAAGCACGAGACAAAACTTTCAGTTGGAGTAGGCATCTTTTCATCGGAACTTGAATTGAGATTAAAATATAAATTTTCAGAAGAATCATCAATCTTCTCAGCGGAAGCCTGGGCGTTGGTAGAAATAATGATCATCATTACATAATGGGAAATTGGTAACGTTATCATATTCACAGATGCAAGAAGCATTCTGAAAGCACCGACTTCGATATATCACAATAACAAAAATTATCTTATACAATTCAGAAACAACCTGTTTTAAGTCCAAAGAAGCAAATAAAATATCATATTTTGGGTACTGGCGTATAAAGAAATTCCAGGCAATGAAATGACCGATTTTTTAGCGAAAGAAGCATTAAAAGACGACACTCGAATTGATTTTAAGATTCCGTATCCAGATCTTCAGATTTTCACCAAGGATTCAATGCAATGCCAGTTTAAGAATTGGCTATCCAGTACAGCAGAAAAAAAGATATTCTTCATGCTGATTACTTTCAACCTCCCTCATCTCATTCTTGATTCAAAAACCTCCCGCTTATGAGAGAAGAAATCATTTTAATTAATCGCATTCATAGTAATCATTATAATTTAAATTACAGTTTATTTAGGAAAAATATGACAAATACAACAACATGCTCATACAGAGAGTCTCCGCAGGATGTCACTATGTTATCTTTTATTGCCTTATCACGGCAAATAAGTCAAATCAATTACTGGAATATCTCCAAAAAATTAAACCTGACACAGGATGCAATATATTTCCATTCTTAGTTCGTCCCATCATCATAGACTTTGTCATTTACTCCTCCTTTTTTAAATCTATGATTGTCGAATTTAACCTATGTTTGCCCACGTATCGAAATGAAGACGGGTGNGGGGAAGGCTGCACCGGAGGCCGATCACTTTGGCTGATCTCCCGGGGCTCCTCCCCTCTCTCCCCACTCCTCTTTTTTATAGTCTTGACAGTAGAAGGTTGGAGGTATCATTTCGTTGGCCAAATCGTCTCAGAGCATGAGGCATGAGCCATACAAAAATGGAAGAAGAAAAAGAAGAAGCGATACGCGTCATGGGATGGTACCTTGAAATTATCGCCCGTGCTCACGGCATAAAATGGCGTACGTCTCATAATGTCGATAATATAATGTTTATCATAATAACAAATGCTTGATGTGATAACTAAGAGGCTTTTTTTTTAATGATCTTTACAAAAATTTATGCGGCTCAGATGATCTTGACCTTGACATATATTGTCAATTCAAGCAGAACAATAAGTCACAATAACGTCAAAATGACATTAACATGACGTCAAAATGATGTCATTTTGACATTATTTTGATATTATGATGATTTGCTGTTCTGCTTGGCAAGGTCATCTGTGTACTACTTTGCTTTAACAACTAAGTGGCGGTCTCTTATAGTTTCTGAGATAGTTTTTTAGTAAAATATTTTGATCTTGGAAGACGAACTCTTCGACGACCTCGACTTTGACATACATTGTCAGGGACATATATGATCCTGAACAACTTTACTTTGAGAATTAGGTGGCGATCTCTCATAGCTTCTGAGATATTAGTTAAAGTATTATAAAACATGACTCTCTGCTTTAAAAACACAAATTATTTTCTTACATAATTTTTGCTTTATTTTAAAGCAGAGAAATTGTGTTTTAAAGCAAACTTTCCATGCGATACGAGGCGCACTCCATCTCCTTCTCTCCCTAGGGGCGACTTTCTAGGCAGAAGAAATATAATGTAGATTTCGCTTCGCATAGAAAGTCGTACGCTTTTAGGCAAGAGAAGAGGTGAGGTAAACTTCGTTTCGCGTGGAAAGTACTCTTATAAACGGTTCGCTCCATGTCTCTCCTCCCTGTCAAAAGTCATGTCCCACTTTATTCTACTCAAAGTGGGAAATAATTATCAACTTTAATTGTTAATAACATTTAACGAGTAACACTAAAACCTGTTGGAGGTTACTCAATTTCATGACCTTGATAACATATGTCAAGGTTCAAGTCACCACAGCTGTAAGATTTGTAAAGAATTGTTGAAGCTTTTATTAATTAAGACTGGGTTGTTTTATCTTTCGGTAAACTTCAGCTTACTGTCTTACTCTTTTATTCTCTTATGCTATTTTTCTTTTACTCTTTTGTAATAATTTATCAAGTAGATAAATTATTACATAGTTTATCCGAAGATGGAACAACCAGTCCTTAAATATGTTAGATCAAATTACCGAGAGGTTTAGAGGGTCTGAAATATTGTTCGTCACTTTTGAGTTTCTTTTTTTCGCATGCGAGCTGCTAACAAACAATTTGCGATGGAGTATTTTAAAGTGTGCGTGTACACTCATCTGTTGACAATCGATACTGAAACGTTTTATTTATGTACATACATGACGATTTATAAATATACATTGTTAAAAATTTCATGAAATTTAATATACTTTTAAGTTACACAATTTGAACTTAATTTCATAACATTACATTAAATTTAATGTATTTATGACTGAAAAGTATATTTGTACATGTACATGAAGTTTAATATATTTTTCATGAATATTTATGAAATTTAATGCTTTTAATACTTTTCATAAAATTTTACACGTTCATTACACGTTCATTTAAGTAATTACTATAACTTAATTTTCAGTTAAATCATTCATTACTTTTAATTTCATAACTATGAGTTTTATTTACATGTAAAGAAAGCATTTCTAATAGTGTAAGTCTACGCACGAAATGTTCGTAGATTTAATTTTAAGGACAGATTTTTTAATGAATTTAATTTTAAAGTTATCTTCCTTCAAAACTATCTTTCCTTCTCTCAGCAGGGTTTTATTGAAAGAAATCATTTCCTAGACTTCTCGATTTTTTAAATTAGGTACTTTCGTATAATTACGTCTCAAATATAATATTCTGATACTCTCTCACAGAAAAATTCATTTAAGATTAATAGATAGATTAACTATCTGATCTGCTATCGAAATTTGATACAGTAAGATATAAAGCTTGTGTTAGACTATACATTGAAGATTAAGGATTACGAATTGGGGGGGGGGAGATTAGAGTTCAATTAATTAGAGCAGATTGAAATTATCTAATTGAACATATTTTAATCATCAATTCACAATCCTCCATCTTTAATGTATAATCTGATATAAATTTTATATCTTCACTGTATCATGAATTTTCAATCTCAAGTTTTATACGGACTTATATCACTTTACATATGATACGTAATCCGCAGTATTATAATTAATCGCGCTTAACTGTTTATCGAACTTTAGTAAACTCAAATAGAATGTAAATTATAGGACATATATCGAAAGAATCATATATATTTATTTATTTCATTGTATATATTATTTTTATTTTGTAGAGAAAGGTTTTACTATTATTTGGCAATAATCTAACGGATATGCCAGAAATTTACAGTAGTTTATCGTTAGCTTTCCTAGGTAGTACAACTGATTCATTTGAACTTGAAAAGAACTCATTTTCTTGACTTCTTTATGAATTAGCATAATTTGTTCGAAATGAACTTAAAAGGAATTCCTTTCCGATAATTAACAAACTTCAATAAAAGTACTTCTTATATAATTGAATTGAAGTTATCTTTAATGAAGAATTCTAGTCTAGAGAGATAAAAAAAAATTGATTTTTTTTTATTGTATTTTCTGCAAGTATTTGGGTTGTAGAATAAGTACATAAAAGGATTTTTGTGAATTCGCAAAGGTTAAAAAAATATAATGCTTAAAATGTAGGTGGCTTTGTAAAGAGCGTGCTTAGAAGCAGGTAATAAAGCATTGTATATTTCGGAAAAGATCAACGGGCATATTCATTCAGAGATGAAAGAGTGGCTCTGCAGGATATGTATGAGAAGGAGGAAGGTGTTCTTTATGGCCCTATATGGAATAGCAAATTGATTTTAAGTAATATTATTCGAGTATTATCTCTACGTAATCAGTAAAATTTTAATCGCATTTTTCTCGAAACAGCATTTTCTTAATTGGTGACCATGATTTCTCGAAACTATTTGACTAATCGCGCACAAATTTTGCGCACATCTTTAGCGCATATATAGTTCTCTGAACCGCAATAAAGTCAAAATGTTTATTTTTATTTATTTTAAAGATGCATTTTAAAGATGAAAAAATTCGAAAAAATCGGGAAGTAGTTTTCAAAATGACACCATTTTTTTCTTTCTAATATTTTTTTATGGGTCAAACGATAGTCAAACTCATATGCTTTAAGAATCTCTTTGATTTTTTGTTTCAGACGAGCAGAACAATCGCAATCATGATCATGTGTAGCGCCTTATTTTTGTCATGATGTTACATAAACTTATTTTTGTCATGATATTATATAAGGCTTATTTATTGGAAAATTACAATGAAAAAATCCTAAAAGATACTTGAAATATGTACTGATATGTAGGAAAAATCTTGATTTGAATAAATCTTACGAATTTTTCAGAAAAAATTTGTGAAAATAACCTAAAAATCAAACTTCTAAACCAGAATCCTTCCTTAAAAAAATTTCTCCTTTTTCTATTCGTAATATGTTCGAAAAAAATTCATTTTTAGTTTGGTTACAATGTACTTGTACAAAATTATTGTCGCTACAAGTCATGATCTGCTGCCACTAGAATTGTACCGTGCTTGAGTGATTGCTGCGAGCGTAATAGAAATTAGTTTTTGCAATAGCGTTGCTTTGCAAAACTTTTGTATATATACACACACAAAAAATATACAAAATACAGGATGTTCAACGTAATTGTGATCACGATTTTTTCGATGATTTGACAAAAATTATTTTGGATAAAAGTTAATCAATTTTTAATCAGCTATAAATTGCAATATTAAAAATTTGAAAATATTAAGAAATATAAATTAATAAAAATGTGTGCTGTAGCAAAAAAATATGACAATCAAAGAAACATATAATATATTAGGTGTAGTAAAAAGAAATCCATTATTTTTCCAATAGATGGCTTTAGTAATCTGTATTTCGCAACGCAAGATACAGATTACTAAAGCCATCTATTGGAAAAATAATGGATTTCTTTTTACTACATCTAATATATGCTTTTAACAACTGATTTATATTTTAAAATATTTTCTTTGTTAAAACATTTTTGTCACAAAATATATTTTAATTAGGGTAAAGTATACAGTGATTGACCATTTGCTATGAATTCTACATATTAAAATCCAAGTTAAATTAACAGCTAATTTCACAACATAGTAATAATTATGTTGTTACTTTATTAACTTAGTACATGGATACTTCCGGTGGAAAAGAGTTAGCGGGCAGACGTGTGCACAATAGAAAATGCAATTGAGTAATAATTAAATAAGTGCTACTAAGAGAAGCATGAGAAAATAAATGGACGGGAAAGAGGATGGAAGAACGCGGGAAAAAGGAGAGAAGAAAGAAGGAAAAATAAGGGTATAAAAACATTATCTAAATAACACAATTATCACAATGACATCAAATTGACGTAAACTTTAAGTTACGTTGAACATGTTACGCTTGACGTCTTTTGGTAGAAAAATTTGACTGATTAATTTATGTTATTTTGACATCATTTTGATAACATAATGACCTCTAATATTTAACTGATGATTTAATTAATGATGTCATTTTGACATCATTTTGGTATCATAATGACCTCCAATAAAAAAATTTTTAGAAATCTCCAAAAAAATCTCCAAAAAGAAGAAAAAAAGAAGAAAATCCATCAGTAAACACAATGTTACATGTAACGTGCATGAAATATCAGCAAAACAAAGTAACTGTAATATAACACACTGTGTTATATTATTTTGTTTTGCTGACATTTCATGTTACATGTAACATTGTGTTTACTAGGAATATTTGTTTTAAATAATAATTATACACAAAATATAAAGAAAATTGTTGTTCAATGAAACATTTTATAATTAAATATTATACATTCTCATGTGCCATGAGAAAACAAAACATTAATAATTAGAAAAAATATGAAGTCTATAAAATGTTAAATTTTAGATTAGATATTATTTATTTATCGTATATAAAGTTATTCTCTCATTGTAGTCGAAAATATAGAATTATTATAATAGTAAATGTTAAAAAAGTTTCTGATTGTAGCCTAAATTGTAGATTTAAATTATAGATATAATTAATCTTCAATACACTTTTTTAAAACTTTATGATGATTTTTCATATAAAAATAATCATGCATGCATGCATACATGCATGTATACTGTGAGTAAATGTATAACGTTACTCATAAATATAAGCACCGCACTTAGCCACAATATAACTTTTAATAAAAATCTGCATAAATAATATTAATAGTTAAACATACTCTTTGAAATAACTTTATCTGATCACACAGTCCAAAAAAATTAAGAAAATTAAAGTTATAATTACTTCACTTCACTAAAAATTTTAATAATAAGGATTAAATAAGCTTTTAATAGATGATCTAATTTGGTTTAGGACAAGTGGATAAAAAACTTAACATAAAGGAAATAAAGATAATATCAAAAAACAGTCTCGTAAATAAATCATACTTCTATTGAAATCTCTGAGCAGAATGTTTAACCATCTCTTTAAAAATTTCATTGCTTCTGATAACTTACAGTTTCTCTAAATTTTTTTAATACAGCGCCTGAAAGGATGTAAATTTATTTTGTAAGAAAAATTTTTATCTTATCGCTATAACATAATTTATATGTCAATTTTTACTCACATTCTTGACATAAATGAGTAGGTTCAAAAGAAATTTTGGTATCCTCAGTTCCTTTCCAGTTAATGCATCGAGCAAGATTATTCGAAATAATCTTGGATAAAATAGAGCGAATAGCAACATTTATGTTAGTGGTAACTGCCATGCGACTCGTAAGATAATTAGCCTATGTTTAATTAAAAAATACAGATACGAGTATATATATTGTATATACATATATATATATACAAATATATAATATATAAATTTATAGATAGATAATTTCAAATTTATCATAAATATAAAAGTTAGCAGCTGATTTATAAAGAAAATCTTTCATCTGGTCAAATACTTTAAGAGTTTTAAGGGGAAGCATATTTTCTGGCTAGGCAAAATAACTTTTCTGGGAACGGTTATAACTTTTACGGGCAATTCTATTTAGAGTAATATTTGATTCATCTATTTTAGAACTCAATTCAACAATTTCCAGTATAGTTTTCATCATATTGTTTGATAAGAAATACATACTGACTCGACTGGATTTCTTATCTACAAACAAGATGGAGATTATTTTTTGGAATTACATACGAAATAACTGCATATTTTCTAATATACTTTGATACGTACTCGTCCTTTTAGACGTTGAGGCATTATTGTCATTATTCAGTTGTGATTCAGTTCTGTTCATATTTACAAGAATATGTAACTATTCCCAAAAAATTAAAAAGACTTACACTTTAAAAGAGAACGCGGTAATGATTCCTTGCCTACATTGCAATCTATAACATAGTGAATATAATTAATAGCATGTCAATATATATATATATATATATATATATATATATATATATATATATATA